>JAPYYA010005008.1:0-11210 GCA_028533165.1 Leontopithecus rosalia | reverse complement strand
TTACTAGGTATATATCCAAAGGACTATAAATCATTCTCCTATAAGGACACATGTACACGAATGTTCATTGCAGCACTCTTTACAATAGCAAAGACCTGGAACCAACTCAAATGCCCATGGATGATAGACTGGACTGGGAAAATGTGGCACATATACACCATGGAATATTATGCAGCAATCAAAAATGAGTTCGTGTCCTTTGTAGGGACATGGATGAATCTGGAGAACATCATTCTCAGCAAATTGACACAAGAACAGAAAAGGAAACACCATATATACTCACTCATAGGCGGGTGATGAACAATGAGAACACATGAACACAGGGAAGGGAGTACTACACACTGAGGTCTATTGGGGGAAATGCGGAGGGACAGCGGGAGGCGGAGCGGGGGAGGGATGACATGGGGAGAAATGCCAAATATGAGTGAAGGAGCAGAAGGCAGCAAAACACACTGCCACGTTTGTACCTATGCAACTATCTTGCATGTTCTGCACATGTACCCCAAAACCTAAAATGCAATAAAAAGAAAAAAAAAAGAAACCATTATGGAAAATCTTAATGTTTGTCTTTCCATAATTGATAGAACAAATAAGCAAATTCAGTGAAGCTATAAAATAATAATTCGATTAACAAACTTGTCATATGTAGAATACTATTCTACAACTATATAATAAAGATTATTTTCAAGTACACATGGAAGAATTATAAAAATATAAGAACATATACTTAGCTATTAATTAGGTTTCAACAATTTCAAAGGATGGAAATCATACAGACTGTTTTCTGATTAGAATGCAATTAAACTAAATGTAAGTAACAAACATTAAAAATATTTAGCATATTTAGAAATTAAGCAATGTACTTCTAAATAGCTTGTAGATAAAAAAGTTATAATGAAAACTTAGAAAATATTATAGTCTTCATGATAGTAAAAATACCATACATCAGAATTTATGAGATGTAGCTAAGCAATAGCTATAAAAAGTTTAGGAAAGAAGAAAGGCCAAAAATTATGAACTAAATATCTAATATGAGAAGTTTTTAAAAAGCCTTTTATAAAAGCATTAACCCAAAGAATGGAAAAGAAAAATAGTAATAGAAGTAAGAGCAGGAATCAATAAAATAGAATACAAACATAAAATAGAATAGACAAAGCCAAAAGCTGGTTATCTAAAAAAAAAAGAAATTGATAAACCTCTAAACAAGAAAAGAGAGAGATAGAAAAAACGCACAAATAAATGTTAAAAGTAAAAATGGAGACTTTATTGCAAATCTTACAGATATCAAAAAGGTATTATAAATAACCTTATTCCAAGAAATTTGGAAATTTAGATATAATGAAATAACTTTCTAAAACAATAAAATTTATCAACCTGGACTCAAAAAGAAATAGAATACACAAACAGTCCTATAACCATTAAGTAAACTGAATTTGTATTCCACAATCTTCCCAAATAAAACTCCAGTCCCAAATAATTCACTGGTAAAGTCAACAAAATATTCAAGGAAGAAAAATTTTTTATCTTGCACAGATTTTTTTAGAGAACAAAAAGAGAGGACATAGTTCCCAAACCCATCATATGAGGTACCTTAATATTCATACCAAAACCTGAAAAGGCAAATATTATGAAGAAAAATCTTAGGCCAATCTTAGTGTGAACATAGATGTAAAACTGTTAAACAAATATTGGTAAACTGAATCCAACAATATATGGGTACTTCTGCTCATTGGTTTGCTCATTGGTTCTGCTCATTGGTTTGCACAGTTCAGAAATGCAGATATTTCAGTTACTATAGTTTAAACAATACCAGCATTTAAATACATTAATTGTTAATAATTATATAAATTCAAAACTCACCATAGATCTTTAGTCCACAAATCACTATGTAAATAACCGATTGCAACATGATTGGTGACTAACCGTATAACTTCCCTCAAAATCTGTTGATCGTTGGTCACTGCATATCTGTTACTCAGGTCACACACAGACAGCAAAGCATGTAGCTTTGTTGCCTCTTTGTCTCTCAGTGATAAGTTCATGTGACATAAAAATGGATAATTTAAAAAGGGAATAGGCCAACAAAGATGAAATGGCAGCAAAGAAACTAAAAGTGATAATAATGAAAGTAAAATTCAAAAAGAATGTAAATGAAGTAGTAAAAGAAATAGATCACCATGGGGATGTTGACACTGCCTCCTTCAAGAAACTATGCAGAGACAACCAGAGAAACTTAGCAAAGACAAACTTATTGACATAAGGAAGGTGATTGTGATGGCAAAGATGAAGTTGCCCCAGAGGAAGTGACACTAATGAAAAAGTTCACATTTAAAAAGCTCTCAGAGATATTTCACAACATTGAAAGCATAAGAGAAAAAATGTTGGTAGTTCATCCAAACCTAGAAAGGTGTATGATAGTTCTCCAAGGCATATAAAAGATGCTTGCTTCAAAATTTATATAATCATAAGACAGCAAGCACTATCCAAACTACTCTTTGATCAGCTTTTTCTTTTTGCAAAGAAAACATTTTAGTTCTCAATGTTTCTGTGTTTTATAATGTACTAAATAAGCATCACCTTTACTATTTTTTTATTTCTCTGTATGCTTTTAACAAGCAATTTTTAATGTTTTGGAAAAAATTTTAAAGGTCACAGAAAAAATATAATTTTTTTTCTATGGATTAAGATTGCTTTGCCCAGTTTCAGCTTGCATAATCACTTTTACTATCGTGTACCACCACATAAAGTGAGAACTGTTTATATACATATATATTTGTAACAGTCATGACCAAGTTATATTTGCTTCAAGAACACAAGACTAATTTAACATTAGAAAATCAATCAGTTAATTCACTACTAACTAAATAATGAAAAAAACGGGATCATCTCGGAGATTTAAGGAAAGTCTGAAAAATTGTAACTCCAATTAAGATTAAAACTCTTGGCAAACTAAAAATAGAAAGGAGTGTCCTAATTTGATAAAGAAAAAAGAAAAGCTAAACAAGTAGAAAGTACAAAATGCATAGTAAAAATAAATCAAAATGTATCATTTATCACACTAAATGTAAATGGAATAAAAAAAAATTATGAGACCCAGTGTTTTTAAAAATGCCATTTAAGGGCAAAGACTTCATGAGTAAAACACCAAAAGCAATGGTAACAAAAGCCAAAACTGACAAATGGGATCTAATTAAACTAAAGAGCTTCTGCACAGCAAAAGAAACTATCATCAGAGTGAACAGGCAACTTAAAGAATGGGAAAAAATTTTTGCAATCTCCATCTGACAAAGGGCTAATATCCAGAATCTACAAAGAACTTAAACACATTTATGGCGAAAAACAAACAACCCCATCAAAAAGTGAGTGAAGGCTATAAACAGACAATTTTCAAAAGAAGACATTTATGCAGCCAACAAACACATGAAAAAAAGCTCCTTATCACTGGTCATTAGAGAAATGCAAATCAAAACCACAATGAGATACCATCTCACACCAGTTAGAATGATGATCATTAAAAAGTAAGGAAACAACAGTTGCTGGAGAGGATGTCCAGACATAGGAATGCTTTTACACTGTTGGTGGGAGTGTAAATTAGTTCAACCATTGTGGAAGACAATATGACAATTCCTCAAGGATCTAGAACCAGATAAACCGTTTGACCCAGCAATCCCATTACTGGGTATATACCCAAAGGATTATAAATCTTTCTACTATAAATACATACGCACATGTATGTTTATTGTGGCACTGTTCACAATAGCAAAGACTTGGTACCAACCCAAATGCCCATCAATCATAGACTAGATAAAGAAAATGTGGCATATATATACCATGGAATACTATGCAACCATAAAAAAGGATGAGTTCATGTCCTTTGCTAGGACATGGATAAAGATGAAAACCATCATTCTCAGCAAACTAACACAAGAACAGAAAACCAAAGCCCACATGTTCTCACTCATAAGTGGGAGTTGAACAATGAGACCACACGGACACAGGAAGGGGAATGTCACATACTGGGGCCTGTCAGTGGGTGGGGAGCTAGGGGAGGGAAAACATTAGGAGAAATACCTATTGTAGATGATGGGTTGATGGATGCAGAAACCACCATAGTACATGTATACCTTTGTAACAAACCTGCACGTTCTGCACATGTATCCCAGAACTTAAAGTATAATAATAATTTTTTAAAGAAAGAAATATCAAGCAATGATAAAAATTTAAAAATGCCTTTTAAGACAAACTTCACCTATTCTCATCTACTTGTGGGAGCTAAAAATTAAAACAATTGAATTCATGGAGACAGAAAGTAGAATGATGGTTACCAAAAGCTGGGAAGGGTATTGTGGGGGTGAGGTGGAAAGTGGGGATGGTTAATTGGTACAAAAAAAATAGAACTAATGAATAAGATCCAGTATTTGAGAGCACAATAGAATGACTAGAGCCAATAGTCATGTAATTTTACATTTCAAAATAACTAAAAGAGTATAATTGGATTGTTTCTAACACAAAGGCTAAATGCTTGAGGTGATGGATTCCTCATTTACCCTAATGTGATCATTATTCATTGTATTCCTGTGTCAAAATGCCCCATGTACCCCATAAATATGTACAGCTACTACACACCACAAAAATTGTAAAAGTTGTTAAATGCAGTCATATTACCTTGAATAAACAAATAACTGGAACATAAGAACATAGAATAAAGAAAGTTACTACATAATAAAAGTCTCATTCACCAGGAATGTGTAACAAATCTAACTTCATACACACTTAAAACATAGTTTAAAATATATTTTTTAAAAAAACATCAAAAGAACTCTTTAGAAAAAATTTTTTAATTCAGGACCATAATGAAAGATTTTAACACTGCTTTTTTAATATTTAACAGACAGCCAAAAAATTAGCAAGCAAAACAACTTACAAACTTAATCTAATAAATAGCTACCGAATATTGACTCAACATTTGGACAATATACATTCTTTTAATATATTCATGAAACACTGATAGAAATGTATCATGTACATGGCCATAAAGCAAACCTCAAAACTTTCAGGAAATTGGTATGTACAAATAGTATTCTCTAGGTACAATACAATTAAGTTATAAATCAAAGCAAAAAAGTAAATTTTTAAGTCTCCAAATAAATTTTAAAACTCATGGTAATCTTTCCAAAAATATCAAATGTAAATATGATCAAGCCTCTCTGCTCATATACCAATTCCCCAGAAATGCAAGAACAAAGGAATATGTCAAATTACACCATGAGGATGCAATGATCAAAGCTGAGGCTGTGCTAAACACAGTAGGACAAACAACTCAGCTTATTTCAGATGGGAGAAAAGGAGAAATGGAGAATAAAATATGAATAAAAAGAAACTTAGCTGAAATGGGAGGATCACTGAGGCCAGGGGGTTGAACCAGCCTGTGCAATACAGGTAGACCCATCTCTACAAAAAAAATTAAAAATTAGCCACATGTGGTGGTGCATGCCTGTAGTCCTAGATACTTGGAAAGCTGAACCCAGGAGGATCACCTGAACCCAAAAGTTTAAGGTTGCAATGAGCTATGATCACACCATTGTATTCCAGGTGGGGCAACAGAGACTCAATCTCTTCCATTTTATTTATTTATATTTGTATTTTATTTATTATTTTGAGACAAGATCTCACTCTGTCCCCCAGGCTAAAATGCAATGGCACAATCCTGACTCACTGCAGCCTTGACTGCCAGGCTCAAGCAGTTCTCCCACCTCAGCCTTCTGAGCAACTAGGCCTATCAGCACGAGCCACCATGCCTGGCTAACTTTTTCATTACCTGTAGAGATGAGGTTTCACTATGTTACTCAGATTGGTCTTGAACTCCTGGGCTGAAGTGATCTTCCCACTGTGTCCACCCAAAGTGCTGGGATTACAAGCATAAGCAACCTTGTCTGGCCCCACCTCTTAAAAATTTTATATATATATGAGAGAGAGATCCAAGATGGCTGATTACTAGCAGCTCAGAATTGTAGCTCCCAGTGAAAAGTGCAGAGAATGAGAGGACGCCACACTTTCAGATGAATTTTTGTTGCTCATGGACCAGGAGATTCCCAGCAGACAAGCCCCATGGGTCACCAGTGTGACTCTTGTGGCCACTGCGGCAGTTCTTGGTGCAGAGTAAAGGGGACTGGGTCCACTTTTAGTGGACGTTTGGAGCTCCAGGAAGGCAGAGTTGCCTATTCAGCTGATTGAAAAATGGACTCAAGAAGGAAGCCAGACCAGAGATTCCTGGACAGAAAAGCACCACGAATATTAACACCACTGTTTTAGCCAGAGCAGTGGATTGCTCAAATTCTAGTGCTGGGAATCAACAAGTTGGACATCCATTCAGAGACCTGATTTGAAAATCAGTAATTACAAAGACTACAGGTAGATAAATTTACAATGATGGGAAGAAACCAACGTAAAAAGGCTGAGAATACCCAAAATCAAAATGCCTCTCCCTCTACAGGGGATCACAGTTCCTCATCAACAAGGGAACAAGGCCTGATGGAGAACGAGTGCATTCCAATAACAGAATTAGGTTTTGGAAGGTGGATAATAAGAAACTTCTGTGAGTTAAAAGAACATGTTCTAGCCCAATGTAAGGAAACTAAGAACCTTGAAAAAAGGTTTGATGAATTCTAACAAGAATGGACAATCTAGAGAGGAATATAAGTGAATTAATTGAACTGAAGAATACAATACGAGAACTCTGCAAAGTATGCACAGGTTTTAACAGTCAAATTGATCAGTCGAATTGATCAAGCAGAAGAAAGGATATCAGAGGTCGAAGACCAATTTAATGAGAGGAGGTGAGAAGACAAGATTAGAGAAGAAGGAGTAGAGGGGAATGAGCATAGTCTCCAAGAAATATGGGACTATGTGAAAAGACCTAGTTTACATTTGATAGGTGTTCCTGAATGTCATGAAGAGAATAAATCCAAGCTGGAAAGTATTCTTCAGGATACTGTTCAGGAGAGCTTTCCTAACCTAGTAAGGCAGGACAATACTCAACTCCGGGTAATGCAGAGAATACCTCAGGGATGTTCCTTAAGTGGAGCAACCCCAAGACATATAGTCGTTAGATTCACCAGGGTTGAAATAGAGGAGATTTTGGGGGCAGATAGAGAGAAAGGTCATGTTGCCCATAGTGGGAAGCCTATCAGACTCACAGCAGATGTCTCAGCTGAAACCCTACAGGCAAGAGGAGAGTGGGGGTCAATATTCAATATCCTCAAAGAGGGGAATTTTCAACCCAAAATCTCATATCCAGCCAAATTAGGCTTCATGAATGAAGGAAAAATGAAGATTTTTGCAAACAAGCAGGCACTTGGAGATTTCTTCACCACCAGGCCTGCTTAACAAGAGCTTCTGAAAAAAGCACTATACACAGAGAGGAACAACCAGTATCAGTCATCCCAAAAACTTACCAAAAGGTAAAGAGTATCTCCATAATGAAGAATCTATATCAACTAATGGGCAAAATAGCCAGCTAGCATTAAACAACAATGTTAAACTCACAAATATCAAAATTAATCCTAAATTTAAATGGATTAAATGCCCCAATCAAAGACACAGACAGGCAAATTTAATAAAAAGTCAAAACCCTGTGGTACGTTGTATCCAGGTCCATCTCACAAGCAAGGACACACAAAGACTCAAAACAAAGGTTTGTGGAAGACTTACCAATCAAATGGAGAGAATAAAAGGAGTTGTAACTTTTGTCTCTGACAAAATAGACTTTGTTAGTAACAAAGACTAAAAGAAACAAAAAAGGACATTACATAATGGTGAGATGATCAATGCAACAACAGGAGTTAATGATCATAAATATATATGCACCCAGTATAGGAACACCCAGATGCATAAGACAAGCTCTTAATGACTTATAAAGAGACTTGGACTCCCGCACAATAATAGTGGGAGACTTTGACACCACATTGTTAATATTCGATGGATCAACAAGATAGAAAATTAACAGGGACATCTACGATTTGAACTCAGACCTAGAACAAGTAAACTCAGTGAATATTTATAGAATTCTTCACCTCAGGTCTACAGAACATACATTTTTTTCAGTATCACATTACACCTATTTTGAAAGTGACCATATGATTGGAATTAAATCACTCTTCAGCATTTGCATAGCATTTCATAGATTTGAGTAAAATCTAAATCTAAATCTAATAATGTTTGTTATTTTCTTCCCTTATTTCTTCCTGTCTCCACTGTTAAGCACAATTATTGGCATAAAAGAGGTTGTTAATATTCTCCCCCTTTCACTTTCTCTTTCTTTTTTTAAAAAGAAATAAAGGAATCCAAGATGGCCTTTTAGGAGCAGCTCAGGATTGCAGGTTCCAGAGAAAGCGCAGAGGGTGAGTGGATGCCACATTTCCAGACAGATCTTTATTGCCCGCAGACCAGGAGATTCCCAGGTTGAGGAGCCCTATGGGTCACCAGCGTGGCTGTTTTGGCCAGTGCAGCTCTTTCAGCCGGTGCGGCTGCTTTGCCAGCGCCATACCGTGGTGGCTCTCCATACAAAATACACTGGTCTGGTTACCCTTTTAAGCTGGCAATTGGCACTCCAGAAAGGCAGATTGGCCCATTCACCTGATTAAACAGAGCTGAAACGGAAACAGGCCAGGAGATTCCCGGGCAGCATCATTGTTTCAGCTGGCACAGTGGGTAGCCACACAGGAAATCACACAGATCCCAGCGCCCTTTCAGCAGGTGACTGGAACACCCGGGAGAGAGTCAACCATTCAACTTTAAAAAAAGAGGCTCTGAGGCAGGGACCCAGGTGATCAGGCTCCGCGGGTCCCACTTCCACAAAAACAAACAAAACAGCAATTGGAAACACCCGGGGTTGAGAGTTTTATGGCAAGCACAACTGAACCCAGGACAGTGCAGCTCAGTGGGGGAGGGGCGTCTGCCATTACCGAGGCACTCCACTACTATGGAAGTAGTCCGCCATTTCTGAGGCAGCCTGCCATTGCCAAGGCAACCCACCGTTGCCAAGGCAACCCGCCATAACAGAGAGAGTCCGCCACTACAGAGGCGGGCCACTATCGCCAAGGCAGTTCTAGCCACACCCATATAAACAGGACTGCAGGGAAGCTCACACAGCAGCAGGGCGGAGCTGGCAGCAAGGCAGAACTGACAGCAGCTCAGCAAAGCCTCTGCAGGCAGACAGAGCCTCTGTTGCCTCCTTGCTGGGCAGGGCAGCCCTGAAAAAAAAAAAAGGCAGCAACACAGCGAATAATTATAAATAAAGTCCTAACTCCCTCGGACAGAGAACCTGCAGAAAAAAAGGCAGTTTATGAGTTCTGCTGCAGCAGACTTAAACATACGTGCCTAGCAGCTCTGAATAAACAACGGAGCTCACAGCTCAACACTTGAGCTCCTATAAAGAATAGACTGTCTCCTCAAGCAAGTCCCTGATCCCTGTATATCCAAACAGTCACCTCACAAAAGACTGAGCAAACTGACATTTGGCAGGCATCATTCCAGGACAAAGATAGCAGAAGAAGAAACTAGTAGCAACCCTTACTGTTCTGCAGCTCCTGCAGGTGATCCCCAGGCAAGCAGGGCCTGGAGTGGACCTCAGCAGTCCTACAGCAGAGGGGCCAGACTGTTAGAAGGAAAACTAAGAAACAGAAATAACTTAATCATCAACAACCTGGACATCCACTCAGAGACCAATCTGAAAATCAGCAACTACAGGTGGATAAATCCACAAAGATGGGAAGAAATCAGCACAAAAAGGAGGAAAACACCTGAAACCAGAAGACATCTCCTCTTACAAGGGATCACAACTCCTCCCCAGTAAGGGAACAAGGTTGGATGGAGAATAAGTGTAATGAAATGACAGAATCAGAATTCAGAAGGTGGGTAATGAGAAACTTCTGTGAGCTAAAAGAACATGTTCTAAATCAGTGCAAAGAAACTAAGAACTTTGAAAAAAGATTTGAGGAAATGATAACAAGAATGGACAACTCAGAGAGGAATATGAGTGAATTGATGGAGCTGAAAAACACAACACGAGAACTTCGCAAAGCATGCACTAGTATCAACAGCCAAATTGACCAAGCAGAAGAAGGGATATCAGAGGTCGAAGAACAACTCAATGAAATAAAAAGGCAAGGCAAGATTTTTTTAAAAAGTGCAAAAAGGAATGAACAAAGTCTCCAAGAAATGTGGGACTATGTGAAGAGACCTAATCTACGTTTGATAGGTGTACCTGAATGTGACGAAGAGAATGAATCCAAGCTGGAAAATACTCTTCAGGATACTATCTATGAAAACTTCCCCAACCTAGCAAGGCAGGCCAATATTCAAGTCCAGAAAATACAGAGAACATGACAAAGATATTCCTCAAGAAGAGCAACCCCAAGGCACATAATCATCAGATTCACCAGGGTTGAAATGAAGACGAAAATGCTAAGGGCAGCAAGAGAGAAAGGTCGGGTTACCCACAAAGGGAAGCTCATCAGACTCACAGAAGTTCTCTCAGCAGAAACTCTACAAGCCAGAAGAGAGTGGGGACCAATATTCAACATCCTTAAAGAAAAGAGTACTTACAACCCAGAATTTCATATCCAGCCAAACTAAGCTTCATAAATGAAGGAAAAATAAAATCCTTTGCGAACAAGCAAGTACTCAGAGATTTCATCACCACCAGGCCTGCTTTACAAGAGCTCCTGAAAGAGGCACTATGCATAGAAAGGAACAACCAGTACTAGCCACTCCAAAAACATACCAAATGGTAAAGAGCATCAACACAATGAAGAATCAGCATCAACTAATGGGCAAAACAGCCAGCTAGCATCAAAATGGCAGGATCAAATACACATATGTAAATGTAAATGGGCTAATTTAAATGTAAATTACATTTAAATGTAAAGGTAAATGTAGCCTAAATGTAAATGGGCTAAATGCACCAATCAAAAGACACAGACTGGCAAATTGGATAAAAAGCCAAAACCCATCAGTGTGCTGTATCTGGGAAACCCATCTCACATGCAAGGATACACAAAGGCTCAAAATAAAGGGATGGAGGAAGATTTACCAAGCAAATGGAGAGCCAAAAAAAAAAGCAGGAGTTGCAATTCTCGTCTCTGATAAATGAGACTTTAAAGCAACAAAGATCAAAAGAGGCAAAGAAGAACATTACATAATGGTAAAAG
>JAPYYA010005007.1:0-11211 GCA_028533165.1 Leontopithecus rosalia | reverse complement strand
GGTGGCTGGAGGTTTAATGAGATTTGATTGACCGTGAAGACCCTGTCAAGTAAGAAAACTGAGTTTTCCCATGATGCTCAGAATGAAATTGGAGATTAGGATTCCAGTGTGGAATAAAGCTGGGAAACACACACTTACAGACACACAACTCGTCTTTGAAGTCATCTGGGAGCTACCATCTAGTAAAGGGTTTGTAGGAACAAGATTTTGAGTAGGACTGGAGCTTACCGTTAGAAACAGGTAGTGATTCTGAAACAGAAGATGAAAGGCCGAGAGGCCGACAGAGCTTTCACTGGTCTTTCAAGTGTTGGGAAAAATTCAGAGCACTCTACAGAGGGTGTGTCATGGACACAACACTGATGTGTAAATTAAGATCTGCGAACAGCTACCCACTAGAAGTGAGAATAAATCAAAATGATGCCAGATCTTGAATAATCTGACAATTCAATTATCTCCATGGCCTTGGGGGCAGAAGACATTCCGGGTTTGATGAATAGAGGTCAAAAGCTGACACTGCAAGTGTTAAAATGTAGAGAGTGTTGGTGATCAGTGGTGTCACGGAAAGGGTCATACATAGTTGCTGAGAACGTAAATTCTAGAAACCAATAGACATTTAGGAAAGCAAAGCAGATCATTTACATAACGCAGACACATCAGAGTGGAGAACAGCAGAAACGATTCTTTGTGCCTCACCTGACTGGCAAGGTTAAAGTGATTGAAGACACAGGGCAGGGAAGCAGGAAGGAGAGGAAGCCTGATGGGTTGAGAGCAGGGGCTGAGCTCGGCTTCCTGGGCCAAAAATCTTGGCTCCTCTGTTTAAGACCTGGTGACACGTGACCAGCCAGGAAGGACTAATTCAAGAGATGTTCCTAGCAGCAGGAAGATACTCAGTGGTGTGTAATCATACCCCAGGCTGTCCACACTTGGAATCCCATTGTCATGGAGCCCACCATTGGTCATCCCCAATACCACCCTTCACAAACTACCAGCTGGCCCCTGTCCCTGCCCCTGACTGCCCACACCCCCAGCCTCCACTGGTCACCTCTGATCCCGTCAGGCTTGAGGCTCTGCTCATGCCCTTCACCCACAGGCCTGCTGCTCCCATCCGAGGACAGTGTGCCTGCACCCAGGTCTCCTGTCCCCAGCTCTCTGCAGCTTCCACCTTCTCTCACGTTCTCCCAACAACTTTGTATAAGCAGATCCCTAAGTGCTCTCCTGTTCTGTCTCCAGCAGTCAGCCTATGTGTCCCCTCCTCCTGACCAAGCATCCCCTGGCCTCAATGAGGACTCACCTCCCTGACACAGTGTCACAGAGCAGCAGGGACAGTACCATGAGCTCTCTTTCTAACCTTAAGACTGTTGTAAATCTGCCCGTTTGAATATCTGCAGTCCCAGTAACTGTGACTTCCATCTTCTCCCCACCATGATTCTGTCCCATCAGTCCCAGGGAACCATAACAAATGTAATGTGTTTTAAAATAACCAGATGCTGGCTGGGCATGGTGAATCACACCTGTAATCCCGGCACACTGGGAGGCTGAGGCAGATGCATCGCTTGAGGTCAGGAGTTTGAGACTAGCTTGGCCAACATGGTGAAACCCCATCGCTACTGAAAATACAAAAATTAGATAGACGTGGTGGCACGCTCCTGTAATCCCAGCTACTCAGGGGGCTGAGAAACAGAATTGCTTGAACCCAGGAGGCAAAGGTTGCAGTGACCCGAATTTGCACCATTACACTCCAGCCTGGGTGACAGAGAGAGTTTCCGTCTCAAAAAATAAAATCAAATTACTGGATCCTGAGTTTGGATTCCTTTTAGAAATGCTGGCTTCTGCCAGGTAGATCAGATGCCTAGGAGGGCAGGGGTTTCCCTATGCTCCAGCTGCCTGCAGGCACAGGGTTACATTTTCCACTTACCTGGAGTAGGTGACTCAGAAGCAGAGCGTCCCAAGAGCCATTTCCGCATCAGACTGGGAGGTCACTACTGAGACCAGGGCTTATATACACCAGCAGGAAGGCGGGGCTGAGAGTCCCACCCACACAGGAGTGCGGCTCCAATCTTGAGTTGCCTGGGCGGGGCCAGGCTGTGGACGAGAGAGTGTTCAGAGGTCCTAAGGGGTAGGAGGAGCCTCTCATGATTCAATTACAACAGTGAGCCAGGCAATTTGAATGTAGGTAACCTAATTTACATCTTGTTAATCCTTGATTTTCTCAAAGCACTTTAATCCCATCTATGCATATGAGGACACAAGAGCTCTGAAAGGTTCCATAGTGCCTCCTCAGGTGTCGCCCTGCTTTGTGTGTTCTGGAGCCCACCAGTTTCACTCTCTTCTGATGCAATTTTCTTTCTTTCTTTTTTCTTTTTTTGTTCTTTCTTTCTTTCTCTTTCTCTCCCCTTCCTTCCTTCCTTCCTTCCTTCCTTCCTTCCTTCCTTCCTTCCTTCCTTCCTTCCTTCCTTCTCTCTCTCTCTCTCTTTCTTTTCTTTGAGATGGAGGTTTGCTCTTTTTGCCCAGCTTGGAGTGCAATGGCACAATCTCGGCTCACTGCAACCTCCACCTCCCAGGTTCAAGCTTTTCTTCTGCCACAGCCACCCAAGTAGCTGGGATTACAGGAATGCAACACCACGACCAGCTAATGTATTTTTTTTAGTAGAGACAGGGATTCTCCTTGTTGGTCAGGCTAGTCTAGAATTCCTAACTCATGTGATCTGCCCACCTCTGGCTCCCAAAGTGCTGGCATTACAGGGGTGAGCCATCTCACCGACCAGCCCCCATGCAATTTCTAGCACTGCAGGAAAAAGATGGACTTTACCCTTTGGTTATGGAGGCCTGGATTGAGTCCACCTCCTGCTCCCTGCCCCTCACAAGTTGAACCTATTTCAGTGGCTGCAGAATTCCCCACCACCAGGTTGAGGTTTATGGAGAACAACTCTGGGCCAGCCTGAACCCAGGAAGAAAAACTGAAAAGTCTGAAGCCAAGGAGAAGTTGTGCAGCTGTTTGACGGTTCACGTTCCAGGAATCATTGTCTCCAAGAGATGACCTGGGCACAAGGAAGCCTTGGGAGGGAAAGAGAACCCAGGACACCCTCAGTGAAACAGGAAGCCCCATGACCAGGAGGCAGAAGGGCCCAATGGGGGGTCCTGGCTTCTGAGCACCTGCTGCCTTTTCCTGTTGAAATCCCACAGAGTAGGCCCAGCAGCCATTAGAATGAATCCCACTTTCTCCCATGCTTCAGCCACCCTGAGGCAGATTCCAGGTCCTACCTGAGTGGATTTTCCATGTGACGGCCTCCACCCACCTGCACTGCTTGGCTCCTTCAGTGATTTGCTCCACTTCACTCTACCTCACACCTTTACACTCTCTGCATGTCATCTTTTTCCAAATGACAATTTTAATCATGCTCCTTCATACACTGGAGCCACTATTACAAGCCTTGAAAAGAAGCAAGCTCCTTTCATGTTCCCAAAGGGCCTGACAGTCTGGGCCCCACCTAATCTCCATCTCATCCTTCACCTCTATCTCCACACTCAGCACAGGGAATTCCTTTGACAGGGAACCTTTGCAAAGATGACTTTTGTCCATCGGAATTTTCATGCTGTAACACATTGTTTATTCCCTGATTTCCAACCACTCTTTCTTCAGATGTCTGCCTAATCTTACTTTCTCTAGAAAGCATTTTCTGATCTCTGAAATTCTGTGATACCTTATATTTATTCCTAACAGATTTTTCTTAAGTGAGTTTCAATTCATAAACGGTGGCATTTGCAATGATTTAGCAATCATTCATGCACCTTTGTAAAAAAGAATATTTCATTGTATACTGCAAATCTATCAAACAGATTATTCAGCCAGGCATGATGGCTCATGCCTGTAATACCGGAATTTTGGGAGGCCAAGGCAGGCAGATCACTTGGGACCAAGAGTTTGAGACCAGCCTGGCCACCATGGTGAAACCTGTATCTACCAAAAATATAAAAATTGGCCTGGTGTGGTGGTGGGCGCCTATATTCCCAAGTATTTCTGAAGCTGACACAGGATAATAACTTGAACCTGCACAGAATTGGACTGTGCTTAATAAGTCTTTTGCAGCTTTGCTATTTGTGTGTGTCACATCTAATTCTTCATCTGCAACACCAAGATCCTTAGACTTTACAATATCAGCCAGTGACAACCTGAAATTCCTACATTTATATTTTATAAGAATAATCTGGTTTCTGTTTGCCTTTTGTTTTGTTTTCTGATACTGAGTCTCACTCTATTGCCCAGGCAGGAGTGTATTAAGTAGCACAATCTCCACCTCTCAGGCTCAAGCGATTTTCTTTTTCTGACTCACTCAACTTTATCTCTCAAAAGCGAATTGCTCTTCCTTGCCTTTTCCTTCTTGTGCCTTATCATTGACTTTCTTTTCATCCTGTATGTTCTGCTTTTGTTGTCATGCATGTTCTGCTTAAATAGCTTATGTCCAATGGGGTCCCTTTCAGAACCAACTTCCTCTGCTATTCTCCTGCCTCAAGGTGGGCAGATTATGAGAATTGACTGAGTAACATGGGTTGAGTTTCACAACTTTGTAAATGTCCTCAACATTTTATGGGATTTTTATGAACCCGCTGCTTTGAACTCTCACTGTAGGTGGAAAATTGTTTGCAAATTATATGGAAGGTAAATTTTATTGAAAAAATAAACTGCCTCACTGGAGTTTATAAAGGGGTCCCCTTTCGACCCCTATCTTCAAAAGCAAATGCTTCTGAAGATATTTTTGTTTGTTTGTTTTGTTTGAGATGGAGTTTCCCTCTTGTTGTCTAGGCTGGAGTAAAGTGGCATGATCTTCCCTCACTGCAACCTCCATCTCCCAGGTTCAAGTGATTTTCCTGCCTCAGCCTCTCAAGTAGCTGGGACTACAAGCATGTACCACCAAACCTGGCTAATTTTTGTATTTTAGTAGAGACAGGTTTTTGCCATGTTGACGAGGCTGGTCTTGAACTCCTGACATCGAGAGAACCTCCTGCCTCAACCTCCCAAAGTGTTGGGATACAGGCACGAGCCACCACACTTGGGCACTTTTAAAGGTATTTTGGGCAGACTATGGAACATTCTGGAGACAGAAAGTTGCAGGTCTGCAGTTTCCTGAGACACTCACATGGCTGAGCCTGTCAGGTAGAAGCCCCCATTGCTGAACTTGGTTTCTTCCTAAGTGCTGCCAGAGCCAGAGAGCCAGGCCTTTCAGTCGTGTCTGTAAATCCCTATGTGAGCAGATTCAAGAGTCAGGGACTTAATAAACCACATCCTTACTTTGCCTGGTGCTGCCTTCTGAGGTCCAGCTCTTCTACTCAGCACTCTGCGGCCCACATGACACATGTCTATGTCACCGATTCCTGGGGAGGAGAAGTCCCTGAGGTCACAGATCTTGACAAGTGGTGGATGGAAGCAGCCAAACCTAAAGTACATGGAATCTTAGGGGTTCACCACACAGTGACTGTTCTTCCTCACAGTAGACAGTGAGTGAGAGTCAGGGGAAGAATCTTTTCTGGGAGTCGATGGTGCTGGGGGAGGCTCATTCAGTGCATGATATTAATGAGATCTGTGCCCTGCACAGAACTACACATGATGCTTCATCTGATGTAGCCTCATAGCAGTTATGGTTCCAAACCAGGGTTGAGAAAATTAAGGGCCAGATTTTTTTTTTTTGATTTTTTTTTTTTTTTTCTGAAACAGAGTTTCACTCTTCTTGCCCAGGTTGGAGTGCAATAGTGTGCTCTTGGCTTACGGCAACATCCACCTACCAGGTTCAAGGGATTCTTCTGTCTCAGCTTCCCGAGTAGCTGGAATTACAGGCATTCCCAACCATGCCCAGTTAATTTTGTAATTTTAGTAGAGATGGCGTTTCTCTATGTTGGTCAGGCTGGTCTTGATCTTAGGTGATCCATCCACCTCACCCTCCCAAAGTGCAGGGATTACAGGCATGAGCCAACACACCCAGCCAGAGAGCCAGAGATATTAAGAGTTGGAGAGTGAGATTGCAACCCTCCCAAATCTTACTCAGTTCCCAAAATTGCAGCCACAGTGTATCCTGACTCCCATTCAGGCAATAAAGAGCTCAGTTGTGGGGTTCTCTGGGAGCACCTCTTTCCTGTGAGCAGGAACCCGAGCTCTACCCTCATGCCTTTGTTTCTAAAAATTTGTCTATTTCACCTAAGTGTTCCTTCCTTGACATACTATTGTTCTCTTAAAAAAACTTTCCTGGCCAACATGGTGAAGCTGCGTCTCTACTAAAAATACAAAAATTAGCTGGGTGTGGTGGCAGGTGCCTGTAATTCCAGCTACTTGGGAGACTGAGGCAGGAAAATCACTTGAACTGGGAAGCAGAGGTTGCAGGGAGCCGAGATTGAGCCACTGCACTCCAGCCTGGGCAACAGAGTGAGACTCTGTCTCAAAAATAAAAAATAAAAAACTTTCTATCTGTTCTAATGATTATTACTTCCTTCTTCTTTCTTCTATCTTTGGGTTCAGTGTTCTTCTAGTTCTTGAAATTATAAAATTAGGTTGTTAGTTTGAGATCTTTCTTGTTTTTTAATGTAGTTAACTGCATGAATTTTCCCTTAACTTAGCTTTTGTGTTCCCATAAGCTTTGTCTACTGTACCGTCATTCATGTTTGATAGTCTGCATTTTGTAATTTTTCTAGGAATTTCTTATCCATTTATTGATTGTTTATGTGGATTTGATTTTCCATAAATTAGTGAGTTTATCAGATTTCTTTCTTTTATTAATTGTAACTTTGTTCCATAGTGTTCACAGAAAAATATACACCTTTGTATGCATATTTTGCATAATATGCATCTTTTGAAATCTATTGAACCTCAATTATTCCAGTGTATGTCTGTTCCAGAAAGTGTTCAAAGGCACTAGAAAAGAATGTGAATTGTGTCACTGCATAGGATGCTCTTTGTATGTCCGCTCCATCTAGTTGGTTTATTGTGTTGTACAAGTCTTCTGTTTTCTTACTCATCTATTTTTTTTATTTGTTATTTTTAATGAGGCATTAAAGCCTCCCTTAAAGTAGAACCATTTCTCCCTTGTGTCAAATTTTGGTTCAGATATTATAATGGTCTACTATTAAGTGTGTAAATGTTTATAACTGTTATTTGTTCTTCCTGTTTTGAATCTTGTATTAGAGTATAATGTTCTTCTTTGTCTCTTAGAACCTTTTTTTGTTTGTTTTTTTATTTTTTTAGACAGAGTCTCATGCTGTCACCCAGTCTGGAGTGCAGTGGCAGGATCTCAGCTCCCTGCAACCTCTGCCTCCTGGGTTCAAGTGATTCTCTTTTCTCAACTTTCCAATTTGCTAGGATTACAAGCACACGCCACCAAACCCAGCTGCTTTTATTTATATTTTTTGTAAAGTTAGGGTTTTGCCATGTTGGCCAGGTTGGTCTCAAACTCCTGGCTTTAAGTGATCCACCTGCCTTAGCCTCCCCAAATTCTGAGATTACAAGTATGACCCACAGTGCCGGACCTAGAGCCTTTTCTGATTTAATGTCTACTTTGTCTGATATAAGTATGATGACCTTTGGCTGGGTGCGGTGGCTCACACTTGCAATCCCAGCACTTTGGGAGGCTGAGTTGTGCAGATCATGAGGTCAGGAGTTCAAGACCAGCCTGGCCAATATGGTGAAACCCCGTCTCTACTAAAAATAAAAAAAATTAGCCAGATATGGTGGCAGGTGCCTGTAGTTCCAGCTACTTAGGAGGCTGAGGCAAAAGAATCCCTTGAACCCAAGAGTCGGAGGTTGCAGTAAGCCGAGATCATGCCACTGCACTCCAGCCTGGGCAAAAGAGCAAGACTTTGTCTTAAAAAAAAAAAGTATGATGACTCCCTTCTTTCTTTTGGTTACCTTTTTCCATCTATTCACTTGTTTCCTTTTTGTTCTTGAAAATACATATGTAATCTATCATCTATTCAAGTTTAATCTGTTTGTGTCTTTGGATTTAAAGTGAACCTCCTGTAGAACATACATATGTGGATTATTTTAAAATTGGTTTTTTCAATCAGTATCTAAATAAGCAACTTAATCCATTTACATTAAAATGACAAGTGATTGACTGGGAACAATGGCTCAACGCCTGTAATCTCAGCACATTCAGAGATGTAGTGGAGCCCATTGCTTAAGCTCAGGTGTTCAAGACCAGCCTGGCCAACATGGCAAAACCCCATCTCTACTAAAAATACAAAAATTAGCCAGGTGTGGTGATGCATGCTTGTAGTCCCAACTACTTGGAGGCTGAGGCAGGAGAATTGCTTTGAACTGGGAAGCGGAGGTTGCAATGAGCCGAGATCACACCACCACACTCCTGCCTGGGCAAAACAGCAAGACTGTATGGAAAAATACAAATACAAATAAAAAGAACTGTTAAAGAAGGACTTACTTTTGTCATTTTACAGTTTGTCTTCTACACGCCTTAGGGTGTTTTTGTCCCTCATATTTTCATGTGTATCAGATACTAAGCTAAAAGCTAAAATTGACTGACATTAGTGACAACTGACCCTGCAAGACTTCCCCTTGAATTGCAAGCCTCCAGAATTGCAAAATAGTTCTACCAGATTTTGCTGCAATTACTGTCTAGTCAATTGTTTCCTATTCATCTTCCCAGAATTCTTCCATGTTGCTGATTCAAATTGTGTTCTTTCATTCTATTAAACTGCGCTCATGAGTTGTTATGTACCGAATACATGGTGTTGCCCCCAAATTCATTAGTTTAAGCCCTAATCCTCAATGTTTAATATATTTGAAGGTGAGGCCTGAGGGAGGTAATTAGTTTTAGATGAGTTCATGAGGGTGGCCTCCCTATAATGGAATTAGTGGCTTTATAAGAAGAGGTCTCGGCCAGGTAGGTGACTAATGCCTACAATTCCAGCACTTTGGGAGGCCAAGGTGGGCAGATCACGAGGTCAGGAGTTTGAAACCAGGCTGACCAACATGGGGAAACCCCCGTCTCTACTAAAAATACAAAAAAAAAAAAAATTAGCCAGGTGTTCTGGCACACACCTCTAAACTCAGGAGGCTAAGGCAGGAGAATTGCTTGAACACAGAAGGTGAAGGTTACAGTGGGTCAAGATTGCACCATTGCACTCCAACCTCGGCAACAGAGTGAGACTACATTTAAAAAAAAAAAGTCTCACTGTGCACAGAAGTAAGAGGGCCTGTGAACACACAGTGATGTGGTGGCTGCCTACAAGCCAAGAGAAAAGGCCTCAGATTGAAACCTTTCTTGCTGGTCATTTGATCTTAGATTTCCCAGCTTCCATAACAGTTGAAGAAATCTATTTATATTGTTGATGATGCCCAGTCTATTATATTTTATTTTGGTAGCCCAAGCAGATGAAATCTTACATAGATCAGCATTGCTAAGTTTTGTGAACTCTTCTAGTGAGTTATTAAACCTGAGGGTAGTCTCAAGGACCTCTTAAACTTGTAGTGGTGATTAGAAAGAGTTTCTTCCAGGCTAGGCACAGTGGCTCACACCTGTAATCCCAGAACTTTGGGAGGCCAAGGTGGGTGGATCACCTGAGGTCAGGACAGGAGTTCAAGACTAGCCAGACCAACATGGTGAAAACCTGCCTCTACTAAAAACAAAAAAAAGATTAGCTGGGTGTGGTGGCATGTGCCTATAATCCCCGTGACTCTGGAAGCTGAGACAGGAGAATTGCTTGAACTCGGAGGCAGAGGTTGCAGTGAGCAGATATCACGCCACTGTACTCCAGCCCAGGTGATAGAGTGGGACTCCATCACAAAAAAAAAAGAAAGATTTTGTTCTTCTTTTTTGGTGGGGGGAAGGGAGGAAGGCAGGAAGGGAGGGAAGGAGAAAGGGAGGGAGGAAGGAAGGAATGAAGGAAGAAAGGAAGGAAGGGAGGAAGGGAGGGAGGGAGGGAAGGGAAGGAAGGAAATCAAGCAATGAGAGAGACATTGCCGACCTGGATCTAGAGGTTTACAAGTTGATTTCTTTCTTTTTTTGAGAGAAGGAAAGAAAATAAATGAGTAAAGGAGAGGAAGAAAGAGGAAGAGAAAGAGGGAGGGTGAACAGAAATATTGCTTTATTCTGAAAAAATGGGTATTAATAATGACCAATCAATGTTTCATTTAAACCTATTAGTAGGTATGATGTGGTATTGACAAGAATGTATAATTTGTGTATTTGAAGTGGAGAGCTCTATAAATAGTTATTAAGTTTAATTGTTACACATCTGAGTTTGAGTCCTTGATATCCTTACTAATTTTCTGTCTCATTGAATCCAAGTCTCTATGTATCTGGGTGTTAAGATCGTTAGCTCTTGTTGTTGCATTGATCCTTTTACCACTATATCTTTGTTGCTTTAAAATCTATTTTACCCAACACAAGAGTTGCATCTCCTGCTTTTTATTTATTTATTTATTTATTTATTTTTGCTCTCCATTTGGTTGGTAAATCTTTCTCCATCCCTTTGTTTTGAGTCTTTCTGCATCCTTGCATGTGAAATGGGTCTGGATGTAGCATACCGTTAGGTTTTGGCTGTATCTTTTGATTGGGGGATTTAGTCGATCTAAATGTACTGCCATTTGACGTTAACTGGCTGTTTTATCCATTAGTTGATGTAAATTCTTCTTTATGTTGATGCTCTTTACTTTTTGGTATATTTTTAGAAAGGCTAATACTGGTTGTTTCTTTCTACATGTAATGCTTCTTTCAGAAGCTCTTGGAAAGCAGGCCTGGTGGTAATATAATCTCTGAGTTCTTGCTTGTTCATAAAAGATTTTATTTTTCCTTCAGTTGTGAAGCTTAGTTTGGCTGGATATGAAATTCTGGGCTGAATGTTCTGTTCTTTGAGGATGTTGAATATTGGCCCCCATTCTCTTCTGGCTTGTAGAGTTTCTGCTGAGAGATCTGCTGTAAGTCTGATAGGCTTGCCTTTGTGGGTAACCTGACCTTTCTCTCTGGCTGCCCTTAGTATTTTCTCCTTCATTTCAACCCTGGTGAATCTAACAATTATGTGCCTTGGGGTTGCTCTTCTTGAGGAATATCTTTGTGGCGTTCTCTGTATTACCTGGGGTTGAATATTGACCTGCTTTGCTAGTTTAGGAAAATTTTCCTGAATAATATTCTGAAGGGTATTTTCCAGCTTGGATTCATTCTCTCCGGCACATTCAGTTACACCTATCAAATGTAAATTAGGTCTTTTCAC
>JAPYYA010005006.1:0-11213 GCA_028533165.1 Leontopithecus rosalia | reverse complement strand
AAGGACACATGCACACGAATGTTCATTGCAGCACTGTTTACAATAGCAAAGACCTGGAACCAACCCAAATGCCCATTGATGATAGACTGGACTGGGAAAATGTGGCACATATACACCATGGAATATTATGCAGCAATCAAAAATGATGAGTTCGTGTCCTTTGTAGGGACATGGATGAATCTGGAGAACATCATTCTCACCAAATTGACACAAGAACAGAAAAGGAAACACCGTATATACTCACTCGTAGGCAGGTGATGAACAATGGGAACACATGGACATAGGGAAGGGAGCACCACACACTGAGGTCTATTGCGGGAAATAGGGGAGGGACAGCGGGGGGGGAGCAGGGGACGGATGGCATGGGGAGAAATGCCAAATATGGGTGAGGGGGCAGAGGGCAGCAAAACACACATGTGTGTACCTATGCAACTATCTTGTATGTTCTGCACATGTACCCCAAAACCTAAAATGCAATAAAAATTTAAAAAAAAAAACTCAAATTACTAACCTCAGAAATGAATGTAGGGGCATTATTACCAATTCTACAGACATTAATTAGATAACCTAGATTTATATGGACAAACTGCTAGAAACACAAAAACTGTAACGACTAAATCACAAATAAATAGTAAATAAAAATAAAACTATTAATATGAAACAAATGTAATAGACCTACAACTAATAAACTAGATTATATCAGTAAATAAAAGTTTTCTGACAAATAAAAGCCATGTACCTCATGGCATCTCTGGTGAATTCTACCCAACATTTAAAAAAGTAACACTGATGGATTGTGGTTCCCAGCAAGAACAATGCAGATGGTGAGTGATCACCACATTTACAAAAGTGTTTTTATTGCCCACAGACCAGTAAATTCCCTGGCTGAAAAGTGCCATGAGTTTCCAGCATGGCTGCTCCAGCCAATGCAGCAGGTCTCCACACAAATCTCACAAATTTGGGCAGCCATTTCAACTGGTGCCTGAAACACCTGGGAAACAGACCCACCCATTCAACTGAAAAAGTAGGGGGCTGAAACAGGGATCCAGGTGATCTGGCTCAGTGGGTCACAATTCAACAAAGACCAACAATCTGAAACACTCTGGATTGAATTTCACAGCAAGTGCAGCTGGATCCAGGACAGTACAGATCTGTGAGGGTAAGGGGGTTCACCATTACCAAGGCAATCCACCACAACCAAGGTGATCTGCCATTACCACGGCAGTCTGCTGTCACTGAGGCAATCCACCATTACTGAAGTAATCTGCCACTATTGAGGCAGACCACCACTACCAAGGCAGTTCTAACTATACCTCTGTAAACAAAACTGCAAGGAAATTCACACAGCAGCTAAAGAGAGTGCATGGCAGTTCAGCAATGTCTAAACTAGACAGTGACTAGGCTACCTCCTTGCTGGGCAGGGCAACTCTGAATAAAGGAAGCAGCACAACAGAAACTTGTAAATAATGCCCCCCTTCCCAGGACAGAGCATCTGGGAAAAAAGACAGTTTTGAGTTCTGCTACAGCAGACTTAAATGTACCTTCCCAGCACCTCTGAACTGAATGATGGTGCTCCCAGCTCAGCACTTGACCTCTGTGCTAAGGGACAGACTGTCTCCTCTAGCAGCTTCCCAAACCCCATATATCCAAAGAGACATCTCATAAAGGAGAGTTCAGGCTGAGATCTGAAGGGCATGCTTCTGGGACAAAGATAACAGAAGAAGAAACCGGCAGCAACCCTTACTATTCTATAGCCACTACAGCTGATCCTCAGACAAGCAGTGTCTGGAATGGACCTCCAGCAGTCCTAAAGCAAAGGGATCTGACAGAAGAAAAATTAAAAAAAAAAACAGAAAGACATAAATTCAACATCAACAAAAAGGACATACACTCAGAGACCCCATCAAAAAACCACCAATGACAAAGACAACAGATAGATAAATCTACAAAAATGGGAAGAAACCAGCAGAAAAAGTATGAAAACACCAAAAACCAGATGTCCCTCCTCCTTCAAGTTTCACTGATCCTCACTAGCAAGGAGACAAAGATGGATGAAGAATGAGTCTGATGAATTGTCAGAATCAGGCTTCAGAAAGAATCAGACATCAGATGGTGGGTATTAACAAACTTCTCTGAGCTAAGAGAACATGTCCTAACCCAATGCAAAGAAAATAAGAACGTTGAAAAAAGGATTGATGAAATACTAATGAGAATAAGCAGCTTAGAGAGAAACATAAATGAATTGATGGAGCTTAAAAACACAAAATGGTAACTTTGTGAAGCATACACAAGTTTCAATAGCTGAAATGACCAAGCAAAAGAAAGGATACCAGATTTTACAAATAAACTCAATGAAATAAAATGAGAAGGCAAGATTAGAGAAAAATAAATGAAAAGAAATGAACAAATTCTACAAGAAATACGGGATTATGTGAAAAGACCTCATCTACGCTTGATAGGTATACCTGAATGTGATGGAGAGAATGAATCCAAGCTGGAAAACACTCTTCAGGATATTCTCCAGAACTTCCCCAACCCAGCAAGCCAAGCCAACAACATTCAAGTCCAGGAAATACAGAGAACACTACAAAGATATTCCTCAAGAAGAGCAACCCCAAGGCACATAATCGTCAGATTCACCAGGGTTGAAATGAAGAAAAAAATGCTAAGGGTCACCAGAGGGAAAGATTGAGTTCCCCACAAAGGGAAGCACATCAGACTCACAGTGGATCTCTCAGCAGACACGCTACAAGCCAGAAGAGAGTGGGGGCCAATATTCAACACGCTTAAAGAAAAGAACTTTCAACCTACAATTTATTATCCAGCCAAACTAAGCTTCATAAATGAAGGAGAAATAAAATCCATAATGAACAAGCAATTGCTCAGATATTTTGTCACCACCAGGCCTGGCTTACAAGAGCTCCTGAAAGAAGTTCTAAATATAGAAAGGAACAACCAGTACAAGCCACTACAAAAATGTACCAAATAATAAAGAGCATCGATACAATGAAGAAACTGCATCAATTTATGGGCAAAACAGCCAGCTAGCATCAAAATGGCAAAATCAAATTTACACATAATAATACTAATGATAAATGTAAATGAGCTAAATGCACCAATCAAAAGACACAGACTGCCAAATTGGATAAAACGTCGAAACCCATTGGTATGCTGTATCCAGGAAACCCACTTCACATGCAAGGACACATATAGGCTCAAAATAAAATAAAGAGATGGAGGAAGATTTACCAAGGAAATGGAGAGCAAAAAGAAGCAGGAGTTGCATTCATAGTCTCTGGCAAAATAGACTTTAAAACAAAAAAGATAGGAGACAAAGAAAGGCATTACATAATTGTAAAAGGATCAGCGCATTAAGAAGAGCTAACGATCCTAAATATATACATACCAAACACAGAGCACCTGGATATATAAAGCAAGTTTTTAATGACCTACAAAGAGAATTAGACTCCCACACAATAATAGTGATAGACTTTAACACTCCACCCTCTATATTAGACAGATCAACAAGACAGAAAAGTAACAAGGATATCCAGGAGTTGAACTCTGATCTGGACAAAATAAAACTAATAGACATCTGCAGAACTCTTCACCACAAATCCACAAAATATATATTCTTCTCAGCATCACATTGTACCTACTCTAAGATTGACCAAATAATTGGAAATAAATCACTCCTCAGCAAGTGCAAAAGAAGAGAAACCATAACAAACAATCTCTCAGATCATAGTGCAATCAAATTAGAACTCAGGATTCAGAAACCAATTCAGAACTGCACAACTTTATGGAAACGGAACAACTGGCTCTTGAATGTTGACTGCATAAACAATTAAATGAAGGCAGAAATAAAGATGTTCTTTGAAACCAATGAGAATGAACACAATGTACCAGAATCTCTTGTAGACATTTAAAGGAGCATCTAGAGGGAAATTTATAGCAATAAATGCCCATATGAGAAACAAGGAAAGATCTAAAATGGACATTCTATCATAAAAATTGAAAGCGCTAGAGGGTGAGATCAAATAAACTCAAAACCTAGCAGAAGACAAGAAATAACTAAGATCAGAGAATAACTGAAAGAGATAGAGACACAAAAATCCCTTGAAAACAATCAATGAATACAGGAGCTGGTTTTTTGAAATGATCAACAAAATGGACAGACTGCTAGCCAGATTAATAAAAAAGAAAATATTTTTACTGAATCAAATAGATGCAGTAAAAAATGATAAAGGGATATCACCACTGATTTCACAGAAATATAAAATACCATCAGAGATTACCACAAAAAACTCTGTACACTAAACCAGTGAACCTAGAAGAAATGGATAAATTCCTGGACACTTGCCCCATCCTAAGCCTAAACCAGGAAGAAGTCAAAACCCTGAATAGACCAATAACAAGGGCTAAAGTTGAGGCAGCAATTAAGAGCCTACCACCTAAAAAATTCCAGGTCTAGTTGGGTTCACAGCCAAATTTTACCACACATGCAAAGAGAAGCTGGTACCACTCCTTCTGAAACTATTCCAAACAATACAAAAAATGGAAATCCTTCCCAAATCATTTTATGAGACCAACATCATCCTGACACCAAAATCCAGCAGAGACTCAACAAGAAAAGAAAACTTCAGGCCAATATTCATGATGAACATAGATGCAAAAATCTTAAATAAAACACCGGCACACAGTAACAGCACATCAACAGTCAAGCAGGCTTCATCTCAGGGATGCAAGGCTGGTTCAACATATGCAAGTATAAAAACATAATCCACCACATAAACAGAATCAAAGACAAAAACCACATGGTTTTCTCAATAGATGCAGAGAAAGCCTTCGCAAAAATTCAATAGTCCTTTATGCTAAAAACTCTCAATAAACTACGTATCAGTGGAACATATCTCAAAACAATAAAAGCTGTTTACAACAAACCCATAACCAATATCATACTGAATGGGCAAAAACTGGAAGCATTCCTTAGAAATCTGGCACTAGACAAGGATGCCCTTTCTCACCTCTTCTTATCAATACTGTATTGGAAGTTCAAGTTAGGGCAATCAGGCAAGAGAAAGAAATGAAGCGTATTCAATTAGGACGGGAGGAAATAAAATTGTCTCTATTTGCAGATGATATGACTGTATATTTAGAAGACACTATTCTCTCTGAAACTGATACACAACTTCAGCAAAGTCTCAGGATAAAAATCAATGTGCAGAAATCACAAGCATTTCTATACACCAACAAAAGACTTAAAGGGAGCCAAATCAAGAAGAAACTGTCATTCACAATTGCTACAAAGAGAGTAAAATACCTAGGAATACAACGAACAAAGGATGGAAAGGATCTCTTAAGGAAAACTACAAACCCCTGCTCAATGAATAAGAGATGACACAAAAAGATGGAGAAACATTCCATGCTCATTGTTAGGAAGAATCAATATTGTGAAAATGGCCATACTAACCAAAGTAATTTATAGATACAACACTATCCCCATCAAGCTACCTATGACCCTCTTCACAGAACTGAACAAAAAAATCTTAAACTTCATCTAAAACTAAAAGAGAGCCTGCTTAGATGAGTTAATTCTAAGCAAAAAGAACAAAGCTGGAGGCATTATACTACCAGAATTCAAGCTATACTTCAAGGTTACAGTAATCAAAACAGCATGGTACTGGTACCTAAACAGAGTTATAGACCAATGGAACAGAACAGAGGCCCTGGAGGCAATGCCACACATTTACAACCACTGATCTTTGACAAAGCTCACAAAAGCAAGCAATAGGGAAAGGATTCCCTGTTTAATAAATGATGTTAGGGAAACTGGCTACCCATGTGCAGAAAGCAGAAACTGGACCCCTTCCTGACATCTTACACTAAAATTAACTCCAGATAAATTGAAGACTTAAACATAAAACCTAACATCATGAAAACCCTAGAAGAAAACCTAGGCAAAACCATTCAGGACATAGGCACAGACAAGGGCTTCATGACAAAAACACCAAAAGCACTGGCAACAAAAGCCAAAATAGACAAATGGGACCTAATCAAACTCCACAGCTTCTGTGCAGCAAAAGAAACAATCATTTTGTGAACCAGTAACCAAAAGAATGAAAAAAAAATTTGCAATCTACCCTTAGAACAAAGGGGTATTATCTAGAATCTACAGATAACTAAAATGGATTTATGAGAAAAAAACAAATGAACAAACCCATTCAAAAGTGGGTGAAGAATATGAACAGACACTTTTCAAAAAAAGACATATATGTGACCAACAAACATGAAAAAATACTCATCCTCACTGGTCATTAGAGGAATGCAAATCAGAACCACATTGTGATACCATCTCATCCCATTTAGAATGGCGATTATTAAATTATTTGGAGACAACAGATTCTGGAGAGGATGTGAAGAAACAGGAACACTTTTACACTGTTGGTGGGAGTGTAAATTAGTTCAACCATTGTGGAAGACAATGTGATGATTCCTCAAGTATCTAGAAATAGAAATTCCATTTGACCCAGCAATCCCATAACTGAGTATATACCCAAAGGATAATAAATCATTGTATTATAAAGATACATGCACACGTATGTTCATTGCAGCACTGTTTACAATAGCAAAGACCTGGAACTGACCCAAATGTCCATTGATGACAGACTGGACAGAGAAAATGTGGCACATATATACCATGGAATACTATGTTGCCATAAAAAACGATTCGTTTATGTCCTTTGTAGGGACATGGATGAACCTGGAAACCATCATTCTCAGCAACCTAACACAAGAACAGAGAATCAAACACCACGTGTTCTCACTCATAGGCTGATGTTGAACAACAAGAGCACACATGGACACAGAGAGGGGAGCATCATACACTGGGGTCTGTTGGGGGTAAGTCAGGGAGGGACAGTGGGGGGTAGGGAGGTTGTGGAAGGATAACATGGGGAGAATTACCAGACGTAGGTGACAGGGGGATGGAGGCAGCAAACAATCTTGCCATGTATGTACCTATGCAACAATCCTGCATCATCTGCACATGTGCTCCAGAACCTAATATGCAATTATATATATATAAACTAATACTAATCTTCCTCAAACTTTTCCAGAAATTGAAAAGGATGGAATACTTCCTAACTCCTTCTAGGAGGCTATTCATTACCCATATATCAAAGCCAAACAAAGGCATTACAAGAATGGAAAACTGCAGGCCAATATTCATTATGAATATTGATGCCAAAATCAACAAAATACTAGTAAACTGAATTATATAGAATATTAAGATGATTATGCAGTATAATCTGGTAAGATTTATTCTTTAATATAAGAGTAATCCAATATTTAAAAATAAATCAATGTAATATACCATATTAATATAATGAAGCATGATGATCTCAATTGATGCAGAAAAGGCATATTACAAAATTTATTACCTTATTTTTTAGAAAAACACAGGTCTTTTTTTACTGGTGAAAATAATAAACTAGGAATAAAAAAAATTAGCTCAACTTAAAAGGGGGAGATTACGGGGGGCGGGGAACACTGCCCACAGTGAACATCATACTCAGTGGTTAAAAACCAAAAACTTTTTTCTTGGATCAGAAACAAGAAAAAGATGCCCACTTTCTCTGCCTCTATTCAACATAATACTGGAAGTTCTAGCCATGGCAATTAGGCAAGAAAAAAAAGGTGGAGGTGCATCTGAATTGGAAAGAAAAAAATAACCCCATGTGAAAGAACAAATATAGACCCTTACCTAATACCATACACAAAAATTAGTTTAAAATATATCAAAGTCCCACCATAGACCTGAAACTACGTAACTTGTAGAAGAAAACATAAGGCAAACATTTTCTTGCATTGGATTAGACAATAGTTTCAGAATATAATACTGAAGGCACAGGTGACAAAAAAAAGCTAGACAAATAAGACTTCATGAACATTTTAAATTTTGTGCATAAAAGACACTATCCTCACAGTAAAAAGGTAGTGCACAAATTGGGAGAAAATATTTTCGAATCATATAGACCTAGCAGATTAATATCCAGAACAAGGAATTCCCAACTGAACAAACCAAACCCAATTCAATAATGAGAAATGAATGTGAGCAGTCATTTCTCTAAAAAGGATACACAAAAGTGTACAAATGGCCAATAAACACATGAAAAGATGTTCAACATTAGTAAAATGCAGATCAAAACTACATTGAGATACCATCTCATAGACATAGGACAGATACTGTCAAAAAAACATAAAATAACTCATGTTGGTGAGGATATTGAAACCCTTGCACATTGTTGGTAAAAATGAAACATGATAAAGCCACTGTAGAATAGAGTATGGTGGCTGCTCAAAAAAATTAGAAATAGAATTATTATATGGTCCAATTAGTCCTACTTCTGGATATATGCCCCAAAGAATTGAAACCAGCATCCCAATGAGATATTTTTACCCTCATATCCATAGCAGCATTATTCACAATAATTAAAACATGGAAGCAGCCCAAATGTTAATCATTGAATAAATAAGAAAATGTGGTATGTACATACAATGAATATTAACCAGCTTTAAAAAGAAGGAAATTCTGATATACACTACAATATTGAAGACACATGAAAGCACAATGCTAAGTGAAAGAAGCCAAGCACACACAAAAAAACCAATACTGTGTTCTTCCACTTCTATGAGGGATGTACAGGATTCAAAATCATAGAGACAGAAAGTAGAATGGTAGTTTGCAAGAGTTGGGAGGAGGGACAAATGAGGAGTTATTGTTTAATGAATATAGAATTTTAATTTTACAACATGAAGAGATGTGGAGATAGATGGTAGTAATGGCCACTCACTATAAATGTATTTCGTATCACTGAGCTATATAATTAAAATGGTTAAGATAGTACAATTTACATTATATGTATTATACCACATTATTTAAAATGGTGAAAAAATAAAAGAACATCACTTTCCTCGAAACATGCACAGTAATGGTGCTGAGGGGGATATAAGATAAATATACTTTTGCACTTCAATAACCTTGTTGTGCTCAGTATGTACATCAACATGTCATCCAACACCCTGACCACTCAGTAACCAGATTCTATATCCTGTATAATAGTAACTATATATCCTGTATAACAATTTTGTTCTACTCCTTTCTCAACTACTCATTCCCATGGTCATATTCTAGAACACTTCATTGCCAGAAAAATCCACCACTTCCAAAATCTTTGGGTTTTTTTTTCTTACTTTTTTTTTTTTTTGGAGACGGAGTTTCGCTCTCGTTACCCAGGCTGGAGTGCAATGGCGCAATCTCGGCTCACTGCAACCTCTCCCTCCTGGGTTCAGGCAATTCTCCTGCCTCAGCCTCCCAAGTAGCTTGGACTACAGGCACGTGCCACCATGCCCAGCTAATTTTTTGTATTTTTAGTAGAGACAGGGTTTCACCATGTTGACCAGGATGGTCTCGATCTCTTGACCTCGTGATCCACCCGCCTCGGCCTCCCGAAGTGCTGGGATTACAGGCATAAGCCACCGCGCCCAGCCCCAAAATCTTAATCTCCAATATCACAGACTGACCTACACTCTTCATTTTTCTGTTGATTTTCTCTACATTATCATTCTGGCCATGTTTAAGCCTATCACCCAGTCCTTTGATTGTATTGCTTGACTGCATGTCCTCATCTCCTGTGTTTCTTTCTTTCTCAGAACTATTGCCAGGACTCATAACTATCTGATCAAATTAGTAATGCATTGTCTAAAGCCTTAGACAAACAAACATTTTTATTAGCCACAATATTCCAAGGATTTGGAAGATACCTCCCAGAAGCTGACCAAGGCCAATTCTGAAGTCAATGCTTTATTTGTAATGTGAAGGGTTTGAGCAACCCTAGTCTGCCAGTTCTTTCTTTCCTGCATGTATTTTTATGAAAAACTGCTTGAAAGTTATCAATCCCTTGTGTACAATCCTTTTTTTTCTAGTTATTCCAACATGGTTTAGAGTGCTAGAGAATACTCAAAGGTTAAAATAAATAATAAAACCTTTTATTAAAAGGAACTGTATAAGAAATGCACATGGAACTATGTGAAACTCAGATTGAATTAGTGGAGTAATAGAAAACAAATGATATTTGAAACTAAGAAGTAAAATTGAGCAATAATTTAACCTCAAGTCAAGTTTGATATGCCCTCTTCAGTTTCTAAATGTAGAGATGAAGGAAAATCAGGTTAAAAAAACCCTAAAACTAAAAACATTGAAGAAAGGTGCTGTGACCAGGTGGAAGCCATGTTTGTCCATATGCACTGTTTCGCTTGATACAGTCCAAGTTTACATTTGTTTTTACACACAATTATTAATACTGTTCCTTTTCACTCTTAAAATAAAGTTTAGTTTAGTTGATAAATTATGTGGGTACTGGAAGCTGCAATCATTGTGGAGAAATCAGTTCTGGTGAGGCAGAGAAAGTGCTTCATGAGAAATATATTTTTTCTGTGATGTGAATGTCAGATGAACCTGCCATCCAATGTTATTGGTCTTATATAAGACACCTTAGCCAATTCCTAAATGTTTTCTAAAAGCTAATTTTTGAAATAATTATTTTACAGGTCATAGGTACTACATGCAGGAGATGTATTGTCCCATAAAAACAAACATATAATTGCAAGAAAGAATGTAATTTAAAAAATTTGATTCTTGATACATTACACTTTCAAATAGGTTTGGAAATAGTACAGATAAGTAATAGCAATAATTGCTTAGCTTCTTTTTTTTTTTAATTTTTATTGCATTTTAGGTTTTGGGGTACATGTGCAGAACATGTAAGATAGTTGCATAGGTACACACGTGGCACTGTGTTTTGCTGCCTTCTACACCCTCACCCATATTTGGCATTTCTCCCCATGCCATCCCTCCCCCACTTCCCCCCCGCTGTCCCTTCCCTATTTCCCCCAATAGACCTCAGTGTGTGGTGCTCCCTTCCCTGTGTCCATGTGTTCTTATTGTTCATCACCCACCTATGAGTGAGTATATACGGTGTTTCCTTTTCTGTTCTTGTGTCAATTTGCTGAGAATGATGTTCTCCAGATTCATCCATGTCCCTACAAAGGACACGAACTCATCATTTTTGATTACTGCATAATATTCCATGGTGTATATGTGCTACATTTTCCCAGTCCAGTCTATCATCGATGGGCATTTGGGTGATTCC
>JAPYYA010005005.1:0-11213 GCA_028533165.1 Leontopithecus rosalia | reverse complement strand
TAAACCTGTGCATACTTCTCGGAGTTCCTGTATTGTATTCTTCATTTACATTAATTCACTTATATTCCTTTCTAAGTTGTCTATTCTCATTAGGATTTCGTCAAACCTTTTTTCAAAGTTCTTAGTTTCTTTACGTTGGGCTACAACATGTTCTTTTAACTCACGGAAGTTTCTTATTATCCATACCCTGAAGCCTGATTCTGTTATTGGGATGCGCTCGTTCTCCATCAAGTCTTGTTCCATTGTTGATGAGGAACTGTGATCATCTTTAGAGGGAGAGGCGTTCTGATTTTGAGTATTCTCAGCCTTTTTATGCTGGTTTCTTCCCATCATTGTAAATTTATCCTCCTGTCATCTTTGAAATTACCGGCTTTCAGATTAGGTCTCTTGAGTGGACGTCCAAGATGTTAGTTCCCAGGGCCAGAGCAGCGGCGTTAAGACTGATGGTGTTTTTCTGCCCAGGTTTCTCCTGTCTGGCTTCCTTCTTGTGTCCGTAATAGACGACTCTGCCTTCCCGGAGCTCCAAACCTCGGTCAGAAGGGGAACCAGTCCCTTTCACTCTGCGCCGAGAGCTGCTGGGCCGAGGTGCCGGCAAAACCGCTGCACCGGCCTCAGGAGTCGAGCTGGGGACCCGCGTCGCTCCTCCAAACCTCGGTCAGAAGGGGAGCCAGCCCCGCCTACTCTGCTCTGAGAGCTGCCGCACAGAGGTGCCGGCGAAACCGCTGAGCGCTGGCGTGTTCCTCCACTGGGAATCTGCTCCTGAGCAACCAGAATTTGTCTGAAAGTGTGGCATCCTCTAGTTCTGTGCACTTTCACTGAGAGCTGCAATCCCGAGATGTTAGCAATCGGCCATCTTGGATCGTTCCCGAGGATTACAATTTGAAATGAGATTGTGGTGGGGATAAAGAGCCCAACCATATCACATATATTCAGGTAAAAACCAGGTGTTTTTGAGACTTAGGAATTCTCTTAAAAAAAAAAGCGAGTGTTTTAATACTATGAAGAAGATGGAGAGGAATGGATATTTGAGGTAACTCACAGCCCCTACCACAGCTCCTAGACTGTTTCTCCTTTAATTTTCTTATATTTTGCCAATATGAAAAATTGAAAGTAATTTCATCCTTCTTTGAACTTCAACATCACTCTGTATTTGTACCTTTATTACAGCACTCATCTTAATGTGCCTTACATGATAAATTATGTATGAGTATTAGATAACTCCTTATACAGTATATAGAAGACATAATAGTATTTTTAAATTGGTTGGTGCCAATTTTAAGTGGTCAAAGTTAAAGCATAGTGCAGGAAAATTACATTTTTAAAAAGTGGATTAATTTAATCTGTTCAATGCTTAATTAATCTTAGGCACATACATTATTTGTAGAATAAATTTAATAGTCATAGTGGACACATATTATTTGTTGGAAGCTTTATCGAGAAGTACCTACAGTTTTTATTCATTATGTGTGTGTTTCAGCTTTCATTGCTAGGAAAGGAAAACACTCTAAGATGCTAGGAATTTAATTCTAATTTACTTCACATATTTTGTTTTATTTTAGTATGACTTTACTCCGTGAAATAGAAGAAGGACTACAGAAAGCTGTAACAGACCATACAATAAAAGCCATTGTGATTTGTGGAGCAGAGGGCAAATTTTCTGCAGGTAACTAAAGTCTAACCCTCTCCCACTATCTCTGGAATTCAGCCACAGACTGAGATCAATACTGCATTAGCTGTGCCTGTGTGGGTAATGGATATGAGAGACTTGAGTGAGAATGAGAAACATTGTGGAGAAAGGGGCAGAATTACAAGAGACCCAGAGAAGACTTTGGGCTTAGTCTTTTTTATAGTGGATTGGGCTTTTAGAGTATATTTAGTCCCAGACTTGATGGCTGTTATATCTGCTGGTATACACCTGCTGCTATATACCTGCATTGCTTGTATCTCCACCATATATGGGCTTGGGCAAATCTCTTTAAATTCCTGAACCTCAATTTCTCTATCTATAAAGTAGGAACAATAATATCTATTTTAAGGGTTTTTTTGTGACATTAAATGAGAAAAAAATATCTGAAGTCCTCTACTGCAGTACCTACACACAGAAGATTTAATTCATACAGAGTCTTATAATAGAATTTATTTTTCTTCTGATAGTCACCCATCTCAGTGACCATGGCCCTGCTTTACTGGGTTATTGTGTGAAGAGGCAAAATTATTGATAACATATGGCAAAAGTATTCTGAAATAGTGACTTATTCAATGGTATATATGGCATCCTTTCCTTAATGAATATATTATGCCCTTTGACAAAAGTCACATGGATATGGGGGCCTATTTAACCTTACTGTAGCCAGAGAAATTTAATATGTGTTAATGGTAGCCTGAAAAGACACAGATGTTAGAATCATGGCAATAGATATAAAAATGTGAATCATTATAATATTACCATTTATCTTGCCTGTTATGTGCCAGTACCATGCAGGTTGATTCATTAATAATAAAAGTAATAGTATTTTTAAAGCATATTTTAATTTTCAGTTCTACATCCTCATTTACTGGTGAGAAGAGATTTTTAAGCCTGGGAGAGATTAATATAATGTCCCAGTTATTAACTGGCTTAAGCAGTTATTAAATGGCTTGCTCACTGTTTGGAAACAAGGTTTGTCACCCAAGATGATGATGATGACGCATAGAAAGAGTGACCAGAATGATAAAGAACCTGATATTTCTTTGTAAGAAAGAAGGTAGATGAGAGAATGTAATTTGAGTTCAGAGGCAGAAAAAAATTATTCTTCTAAAAAAAGTATTAGAGATTATGAAACTTGACTTAATGTGTGGACATAGAACAGTGCACCCCAAAATAGGGGAGAATGTACACCTTCTGAAATACATCTGGAACATTTACAAAAATTGACTAGATACTGAATTTTAAAATCTGGTCTAAATAAATTTCATTGAGAATATATCTGCCTGGGCATGGTGGCTCACGCCTGTAATCCAAACACTTTGAGGTCAAGGCAGGTGGATCACCTGAGGTTGGGAGTTCAAGACCAGCCTGACTAACATGGTGAAACCCTGTCTTTAACAACAACAAATATATATATATATGAGATATATACAAATATATATATATATGTGAGAGAATATATCAATCATCTGACAGCAATGCAATTAAGCTAAAAATCCATAACAAAAATATAACTAGTAATTCTCATGTGTTTGGAAGTTAAATTAATTTCCAATATCCTCTGAGTAAAAACAGAAATAATGGAATTAGAAAAAATTTAGAACTGAATGGCAATGAAAACATAATATAAAACTTGAGGGATGCAGCTAAAGTAAACTTATCAGGAAATTTATAGCTTTAGAAATACATATTAGAAAAGAAAAAAGCTTTTCTAATATAATGAGTTTTGTATTTATATAAAAGAACTGACATAACAAACTAACAGTAAAATACACCCTAATCAAGTAGAAGAAAGGAAATAATAAAGAGGATATTAATGAAATAGAAAACATTTGAATCAAGAGGAACAACGGTGTTAGTTTTTTGAGATTAATACAGTTGACAAACTCAGGAGAGACTGAAAGAGAAGATAAGGCACAAACAATGCATATAAGGAATGATGAAAGGGATATCACTGCAGATACCGTTAACCAGCCCTTAAGAAAGATAATGGCCCTTTTGCTGATGCAAGAGCCTGGTGCTGTGGAGGGAAAGGTATTGGCAAGAGCTGCACTGCCATGGAGGCTGGGGCTGACCCATCTGACTGCCCGTCCATGCAGAGCCTACTGGAGCTGCAGTTATGTCTGGGGACAAGATGATTTTTGATCCTCCTATGAGCAAGAAGAAAAGAAGAAGAAGCCTCTTATGTTAGGTGAAGAAGAGGATACCCAAACAGAGGAAACTCAGCCTTCAGAAACAAAAGTCTGGAGCCAGAGCCAACTGAGGACAAAGATTCCTAGAAGCTGACAAATTGGACGGTAGGAAAAAAGATGCTTCTGATGATCTAGATGACTTGAACCTCTTTAATCAAAAGAAAAAGAAAAAAGCAGGCCGGGCGCGGTGGCTCAAGCCTGTAATCCCAGCACTTTGGGAGGCTGAGGTGGGGGGATCATGAGGTCAAGAGATCGAGACCATCCTGGTCAACGTGGTAAAACCCCGTCTCCACTAAAAATAGAAAAAATTAGCTGGGCATGGTGGCGCGTTCCTGTAATCCCAGCTACTCAGGAGGCTGAGGCAGGAGAATTGCCTGAACCCAGGAGGCGGAGGTTGCAGTAAGCCAAGATCGCGCCATTGCACTCCAGCCTGGGTAACAAGAGCGAAACTCCGTCTCAAAAAAAAAAAGAAGAAGAAAAAAGCAAAAAAGATATTTGATACTGATGAAGCTGGAGAAGGTGTAAAGGATCCTAAGATTGAAAGTGATGCTCAGGAACCAGCTGAACCAGAGGATGACCTTGATATTATTCTTGGCAATAAAAAGAATATGAACAATGTCAAGTTCCCAGATGAAGATGAAATACTAGAGAAAGATGAAGCTCTAGAAGATGAAGACAGCAGAAAAGATGATGGTATCTCATTGAATAATCAGACCAGCCCTGCTTGGGCAGGCTCAGAAAGCTGCTGAATCACATGTTCAACATCACGAGGGAAAAGAATCCAGATATGGTTGCTGGGGAGAAAAAGAAATTCGTCATGAAACTTCCACAGGTCGTCCAAGTAGGAACCAAGAAAACTTCCTTTGTCAACTTTACAGATATCTGTAAACTATGATATCATCAGTACAAACATCTCCTTGCATTTTTGTTGGCTGAATTGGGTACAAGTGGTTCTATAGATGATAATAACCAACTTGTAATAAAAGATTCCAGCAGAAATAGAAAATGTGTTAAGAAGATATATCAAGGAATATGTAACCTATCACACATGCTGATCACTGGACACAATCCTGCAGGACACGTGACTCATTTCCTACAGTGTGAAACTTGTCATTCTAGATGTTCTGTTGCCAGTATCAAAACTGGCTTCCAGGCTGTCACAGGCAAGTGAGCACAGCTCAGTGCTAAAGGTAACTAATTTGGTAATCACTGATTTTGCAAAATGGGTTGTGGAGATGTGGCCAGACAGGTTTGCCTGTCCAGAGTGGATATACCATTCTATTAAAAATAAGATTAAAAAGCTGCCAAGTTCTTTGGCTAGTGGTTGGTTGGTCTGAAATTCTTGTAAGATGCTGATACTCAAGCTATTGACATACTTATCACTTACTTTAACAAGTGTCAGAGAAATATGATATGGGGTAAGGAGGTGCTTTTTAAAAATCATTCAGACTTCTGTAAAATGCAAGATAAAGTTATTATAACAGTGAAAAAAGATAATGAAGATATTATGAACATGTAAAAAATACAGCTTCCCAAAATTAACACAAGAAGAAATAGAAAACTCAAATAGTTCTGTAATCGTTAAAGAAATTCCATCAGTAATCAAAAATCTCACCAAGTAAATACTTGATCCAGAAGACTCCGTTGACAGGTCTATTGTAAAGTCAAGGAAAGTATTCTAATTTTACATAAACATTTTAGAGAATCAAAAAAGTGGAAACACTTTCTATATTAGTTCCTAGAGCACCATAACAAATTGCCACAAAGTAAGTGGCTTGAAACACTATTCTCTCATAGCTCTGATTGAGAAATCTATTCTCTCATAGCTCTGGAGGCTAGAAGTTTGTAGTCAAGATACCAGGAGGGTCATTCTTCCTCTATTTTCTTTAGGGAATAATCCTTTCTTGCCTCTTCTAGCTAACAACCTTGGCCTATGGATGCATCACTATAATCTCACTTCAGTCATATAGCTTTCTATACCCTATGTCCATGTCTAAATTTTTTTAATCTTCTATAGGCCCACTCTAACCCAGCATAACCTCATCTTAATTTGGTAACATCTGCAAAGACCTTATTTCCAAATGTCACATTCACACCTTCTGGGTAAACACTATTCAGTTCAGTACCCTTCCAACTCATTATTTTGAGGCAGCAAACCCTTCATACTAACATCTGGCAAGGACAGTATGGAAAAGAAAAATTATAGGTTTCATTTATAAATGTGGATATAAAAATCTTAGTATAAATTGAGACTACAAAGCAACTAGGTGACAACATTATAACAGAACAAAACTTCATATATCAATATTAACCTTGAACATAAATAACCTAAATGCTCCACTTAAAGATCTAGACAGACAAATTGGATTTAAAAAAAAAAAACAACAAATCTAACCATCTGCTGCTGACAAGTTACACCCTTTGGTAAAGACACCCACAAACTCAAAGTAAAGGAGTGGGAAAAGATACATCATGCAAACAGAAAACAAAAATCAGCGGTAGTAGCTATACTTTCATCAGCTAAAGCAGATTTTAAATCAACAACAGTTAAAAAAAGAATTTATTATATAATGATAAAGGATTCAATACAAGAAGAATATATAACTGTCTTAAATATATATGCATCCCAAACTGGACAACCCAGATTTATAAAACAAATACTATTCAACATAAGAAAAGAGATAGACAGCAATGCAATAATAGGGAAGGACTTCAAAATCCCATGGACAGCACTAGGCAGATGATTAAGGCAGAAAATCCATGAAATTATGGATTTAAGCTAGACTTTAGACCAAATGGACCTAATAGACATTTGTAGAACATTCTACCCAATAACTGAAACTCATCTCTGCATAGGACATTCTATGCATGGAATATTCTCCAAAATAAATTATATGCTTGGCCATAAATCAAATCACATCAAATCCAAAAAAATCTAAATGAAGTATCTTTTCATACTATAGTGGGATAAAAGTAGAAATCAATACCAAGAGGAACTCTCAAAACTCTATAAAGACATGGAGACTAAACAACTTGCTCCTGAATGTTCATTAGGTAAATGAGAGAACCAAGGCAGAGATATTTTAAAAATTGAAATGAATTTAAATAGAGACACAATGTACCCAAACCTTCGGAATATAACAAAAGCTGTGCTAAGAGGAAAGTTTATGGTATTAAATTCTTACATCAACAATAAAGAAAGATCTTAAAGTTACATCCTAATGTTGCACCTCAAGGAACTAGAAAAACAAGAACAAACCAAACCCAAAGCTAGCAGAAGAAAAGAAATAACAAAGATCTGAGCAGAATTAAATGAGGTTGAGATAAATAAATAGGATTAGGGATCATCATGCTGGAAGGGAGGCAGGAGTAGATCACAGGTCTGACTTAGATGGACAGAGCAGTGTGTGGAAGCTCACATCGTGAGTTTTAGCTCCAGAATGACTACAGGAATAAATCAGGAATCCCGAGAGGACCCACAAACCCTCTGAAGGAAGCAGACTGCTCCTGCTGGACACAGGAGACACCCCAAATACTGTGAGTGCCCAAACTGCAGAAATGGGAAAGGGAGATCCTCCACCCCCAAACACACACCCACACTGGGGAAACTGAAGGTCTAATTTGTGGGAGAAGATTATGACCTTACCTGGAGCTGAGTCCATTTAGACAGCCGAATGAAATACAGGGGTTGAGGAAGCAGCGGGAAAGGACCTAGTAGCTTGCTGGGTCCCCAAGCAGGACATTTCTGCTTAGCATCACAGAGACCCTTTGAAGTCTCCAGCTGAACTTTTTAACAATTTGAACCAGTAAAGAAGCCTCCTGGCCAGAACTTCATGGGGGGGCTGGTGTGAATCCACAGGCAGAGGAAGAACTAAAGCCCTTTTTTTACACAGCTGGGAGGTGGTCAGCCTGGGGCATGTTCTTAGCCCTGCTTGCCCACTGCCTGGAAACAGACTTGGTGCTGTTATGTGGGTCATGGTGTGAGTGAGAGCAGCCCTTTGGATTGTGTGGGAGCTGGGTGAGGCCGGAGACTGCCAACTTTCCCTTACTTCCCTGACAACCTGCATGACTCAGTAGAGGCAGCCATAATCTTCCTAGGTACATGACTCCAGTGACCTGGGAACCTCACTCCCAACCCCCACAGCAGCCACAGGAAGACCCACTTAAGGAGAGTCTCAGCTCAGACAAGCCTAGCTCTGCCCCCACCTGATGGTCCTTCCCTACCACCCTGGTAGCTGAAGACAAAGGGCATATACTCTTGGGAGTCCTAGGGCCCCACCCACCAATGATTCCTCTAGAGACTACCACAGCTGATGTTCTCTGGAAAGCACCACCTTCTGGCAGGAGGACAACCAGCACAAAAATAGAGCATCAAACCACGAAAGCTAAGAGCCCTCACAGAGTCCATTTCACTCCCCTCGCCCTGCCAACTCCACCAGAACAGGTGCTGGAATCCACGGCTGAGGGATACCCACAGACAGTTCACATCACAGGACTCTGTGCAGACACCCCTAGTACCAGCCCAGAGCCTGGTAGACTTGCTGGGTGATTAGACCCAGAAGAGAGATAACAACCTCTAAAGCTCAGCTCTCAGGAAGCCACATCCATAGCAAAAAGGAGAGAGTACTGCAACAAGGGAACACCCCATGGGACAAAAGAATCTGAACAATATCCTTCAGCCCTAGACCTTCTTTCTGACAGAGCCTACCCAAATGAGAAGGAACCAGAAGACCAACTCTGGTAATATGACAAAACAAGGCTCTTTAACACACCCAAAAAATCACACCAGCTCACCAGTAATGGATCCAAACTAAGAAGAAATTCCTGATTTACCTGAAAAAGAATTCAGGAGGTTAGTTATTAAGCTAATCAGGGAGGCACCAGAGAAAGGTGAAGCTCAATGCAAGAAAATCCAAAAAAATGATACAAGTGAAGGGAGAAATATTCAAGGGAATAGATAGCATAAAGAAAAACCAACGAAAAATTCAGGAAACATTGGATGCACTTATAAAAATGCAAAATGCTCTGGAAAGTCTCAGCAATAGAACAAATAGAAGAAAGAAATTCAGAGCTCCAAGACAATATCTTCAAATTAATCCAAAAAGACAAAGAAAAATTAATAAGAAAATATGAACAAAGCCTCCAATAAGTCTGGGATTATGTTAAACAACCAAACCTAAGAATAATCAGTGTCCTAGAGGAAGAACAGATATCTAGAAATCTGAAAAATATATTTGGGGAAATAATTGAGGAAAACTTCCCTGGCCTGGTTAGAAACATAGACATCCAAATACCAGAAGCACAAGAACACTGGGGAAATTCATCCCAAAAAGGTCATCACCTAAGCACACTGTCATCAGGTTAACTAAGGTTAAAGTGAAGGAAAGAACCTTAAGATCTGTGAGACAAAGCACCACTTTATAGGTTACACTTTATAGGTAACCTATAAAGGAAAACCTATCATATAAACAGCAGGTTTCTCAGCAGAAACCCTACATGCCAGAAGGGGTTGGGGCTATATCTTCAGCTCCCTCAAACAAAACAATTATCAGCCAAGAATTTTGTATCCAGCAAAACTAAGCATCATATATGAAGGAAAGATACACTCTTCTTTAGACAGACAAATGCTGAGAGAATTTGCCACTACCAAGCCACCACTATAAGAACTGCTATAAAGAGCTCTAAATCTTGGAACAAATCCAGGAAACACATCAAAAACAGAACCTCTTTAAAGCATAAATTACATGGGACCTATAAAACAAAAATACAAGTTCAAAAGCAAAACAAAAAAACCCACAAAGACCAAGATACACAGGTGACAAATAGCACAATGAATGCAACAGTACCTCACATTTCAATACTAACACTGAATGTAAATGGCCTAAATACTCATTTAAGATATACAGAACTGCAGAATGGATAAGAATTCACCAACCAACTATCTGCTGCCTTCAGGAGACTCACATAAGGACTCACATAACCTTAAAGTAAGGGGATGGAAAAAGGCATTTTGTGCAAATAGATACCCAAAACAAGCGGGGGAGCTATTCTTATATCAGACAAAACAAATTTTAAAGCAACAGCAGTTAAGAGAGACAAAGAGGAACATAATAATGGTAAAAGGCCTCATCCAACAGGAAAATACCACAATCCTAAACATATGTTCACCTAACACTGGAGATACCACATTTATAAAACAATTACTAATAGACCTAAGAAATGATATAGACAGGAACACAATAATAATGGGGGACTTAAATACTCCACTGAACACTAAACAGGTCATCAAGACAGAAAGCCAACAAAGAATGGGTTCAAAGTATACATTGGAACAAATGGACTTAGCAGATATATACAGAAAATTTAATCCAACAACTGCAGAATGCATATTCTATTTAACAGTGCATGGAACTTTCTCCAAGATAGGTCGTATGATAGGCCACAAAACAAGCCTCAAAAAATTTAAGAAAATTGAAATTATATCAAGCACTCTCTCAGACCACAGTGGAATAAAACTGGAAATCAACTCAAAAAGGAACTTCAAAACCATGCAAATACATGGAAATTAAATAACCTGCTCCTGAATGATCACTGGGTCAAAAACGAAATCAAGATGGAAATTAAATTCTTTGAACTGAATGACAATAATAACACAACCTATTAAAACCTCTGGGGTACAGCAAAGGTAGTGCTAAGAGTAAAGTTTATAGCCCTAAATGCCTACATCAAAAAAACTGAAAGAGCACAAACAGACATGCTAAGGTCACACCTCAAAAAACTAAAGAAACAAGAAAAACCAAACCCAAACCCAGCAGAAGAAAAGAAATAACCAAGATTAAAGCAGAACTACATGAAGTTGAAACAAACAAACAACAACAAAAAGATAAATGAAACAAAAAGCTGGACCTTTGAAAAGATAAATAAAATTGATAGACCATTAGCAAGATTAACCAAGAAAAGAAGAGAGAAAAATCCAAATAACCTCATTAAGAAATGAAACAGAGGGGGGAGGAAGATGGCGCTCTAGAAGCAACTCACCACTGCAGCTCTCAGTCAAGACGCAGAGGGTAAGCAAACACCGCATTTTGAGACAGATCCTTATAGCCCACAGAGCGGGGGAAAAGCCCAGGTGTAAAAGGCATGCAGGACTCAAGCGCAGCGCTCTCCGCTGGCGCGGCCAGGCAGCCAGCGCCACCACAGCGGCCGGAGCACAAAACACACGGGTCTGGGCGCCCTGTTAAACCCACAATTTGAGACTTGGGAGGGCAGATTGCTATGTTCATCTGACTGAACGGGTTTTGGATGGTGAACTAGACCAGGAGATTTCTGGGAGG
>JAPYYA010005004.1:0-11215 GCA_028533165.1 Leontopithecus rosalia | reverse complement strand
CTTTTGTTGCCAATACTTTCGGTGTTTCGGTCATGAAGTCCTTGCCTACTCCTATGTCCTGAATGGTTTTGCCTAGATTTTCTTCTAGGGTTTTAATGGTGCCAGGTCTTATGTTTAAGTCTTTAATCCATCTGGAGTTAATTTTAGTGTAAGGTGTCAGGAAGTGGTCCAGTTTCTGCTTTCTGCACATGGCTAGTCAGTTTTCCCAATACCATTTATTAAACAGGGAATCCTTTCCCCATTGCTTGTTTCTGTCAGCTTTATCAAAGATTGTATGGTTCTAGATATGTTGTGTTGCCTCTGATGCCTTTGTTCTGTTCCATTGGTCTATATCTCTGTTTTGGTACCAGTACCACACTGTTTTGATTACTGCAGTCTTGAAGTCTGGTAGTGTGATGCCTCCCGATGTGTTCTTTTTGCTTAGGATTGACTTGGCTATGCAGGTTCTCTTTTGGTTCCATATGAAGTTCATGGTGGTTTCTTCTGTTCTGTGAAGAAAGTCAATGGTAGCTTGATGGGGATAGCATTGATTCTGTAAATTACTTTGGGCAGTATAGCCATTTTCATGATATTGATTCTTCCTAACCATGAACATGGAATGTTTCTCCATTTGTTTGTGTCCTCTCTTATTTCATTGAGCAGTGGTTTGTAGTTCTTATTGAAGAGGTCTCTTACATTCCGTGTAAGTTGTATTCCTAGGTATTTTATTCTTTTTGTAGCAATTGTGAATGGCAGTTCGTTCTTGATTTGGCTCTCTTTAAGTCTGCTATTGGTGTGTAGGAATGCTTGTGATTTTTTCACATTGATTGTATATCCTGAGAATCTGCTGGAGTTGCTTATCAGTTTCAGGAGTTTTTGGCTGAGGAGATGGGGTCTTGTAGATATACTATCATGTCATCTGCAAATAGAGACAATTTGGCTTCCACCTTTCCTATTTGAATACCCTTTATTTCTTTTTCTTGCCTGATTGCTCTGGCTAGAACTTCCAGTACTATGTTGAATAGGAGTGGTGAGACAGGGCATCCTTGTCTAGTGCCAGATTTCAAAGAGAATGCTTCCAGTTTTTGCCCATTCAGTATAATATTGGCTGTTTGTTTGTCGTAAATAGCTTTTATTACTTTGAGATATGTTCCATCAATACCGAGTTTCTTGAGGGTTTTTAGCATAAAGCGCTGTTGAATTTTGTCAAAGGTCTTCTCTGCATCGATTGAGATGATTATGTGGTTTTGTTTTTGGTTCTGTTTATGTGGTGAATTACATTTATAGACTTGCATATGTTGAACCAGCCTTGCATCCCCGGGATGAAACCTACTTGATCATGATGAATAAGTTTTTTGGTGTGCTGTTGCAATCAGTGCTCCAATATTTTATTGAAGATTTTTTTTTCTATGTTCATCATAGATATTGGCCTGAAGTTTTATTTTCTTGTTGAGTCTCTGCCAGATTTTGGAATCAGCAGATGATGTTGTTCTCATAAAACGATTTGGGAAGGATTCCCTCTTTTGGGAATATTTGGAATAGTTTCAGAAGGAATTGTACTAGCTCCTCTTTGTGTGTCTGTTAGAATTCGGCTGTGGGCTTTTTTTTGTGTGTGGTAGGCTCTTAATTGCTGCCTCGACTTCAGACCTTGTTATTGGTCTATTCATAGTTTCAGCTTCCTCCTGGTTTACGCTTGGGAAGACACAAGTGTCCAGGAATTTATCCCTTTATTTCAGGTTTACTAGTTTGTGTGCATAGAGTTGTTTGTAATATTCTCTGATGATGGTTTGAACTTCTGTGGAATCTCTGGTGATTTCCCCTTTATTTTTTTTTATTGCATCTATTTGGTTGTTCTCTCTTTTCTTTATTATCAGTCTGGCTAGTGGCCTGTCTATTTTGTTGATCTTTTCCAAAAATTAGCTCTTGGATTTATTGAATTTTGAAGTGGTTTTTTTGTCTCTATCTCCTTCAGTTCTGCTCTAATCTTAGTTATTTCTTGTCTTCTGCTAGATTTTGACATTTCTTGATCTTGCTTCTTTAGCTCTTTCTATTTTGATAATAGGGTATTAGTTTTGGATCTCTCCACTCTTCTCATATGGGCACTCATTGCTATATATTTTTCTCTAGATACTGCTTTAAAATGTCCCAGAGATTCTGGTATGTTGTGTCTTCATTCTTGTTGGTTTCAATGGACTTCTTTATATCTGCCTTCATTTCCTTGTTTATCCAGTCGACATTCAAGAGCCAGTTGTTCATTTTCCAGGAAGCTGTGCAGTTCTGAGTTAGTTTCTGAATTCTGAGTTCTAACTTGATTGCACTATGGTCTTAGAGACTGTGTGTTATGATTTCAGTTGTTTTGCATTTGCTGAGGAGTGCTTTACTTCCAATTATGTGGTCAATTTTTGAATAGGTGTGATGTGGTGCTGAGAAGAATGTATATTCTGTGGATTTGGGGTGGAGAGGTCTGTAAATGTCTATCAGGTTTGCTTGTTCCTGGTCTGAGTTCATGTCCTGGATATCCTTGTTAATTTTCTGTCTGGTTGATCTGTCTAATATTGACAGTGGAGTGTTAAAGTCTCCCATTATTATTGTGTGGGAGTCTAAGTCTCTATGTAAGGCGTTAAGAACTTGCATTATATATCTCAGTGCTCTTGTATTGGGTCCATATATATTTAGAATTGTTAGCTCTTCTTGTTGTATCGATCCTTTCATGATTATGTAATGACCTTCTTTTCTCTTTTGATCTTTTTTGCTTTAAAGTCTATTTTATCGGAGGCTAGAATTGCAACTTCTGCTTTTTGTTTGCTCTCCATTTTCTTGGTAAATCTTCCTCCAACCCTTTATTTTGAGCCTTTGTGTATACTTGCATGTGAGATGGGTTTCCTGGATACAGCACACTGATGGCTTTTGGCTTTTTATCAAATTTGCCAGTCTGTGTCTTTTGATTGGTGCATTTAGCCCATTTACATTTAGGGTTAATATTGTTATGTGTGAATTTGATACTGCCATTTTGATGCTAGCTGGCGGTTTTTCCCTTTAGTTGATGCAGATTCTTCATTTTGTTGATGCTCTTTAGCATTTGGTATGTTTGTGGAATGGTTGGTACTGGTTGTTCCTTTCTATTTGTAGTGCCTCTTTCAGGAGCTCTTGTAAAGCAGGCCTGGTGATGACAAAATCTCTGAGTACTTGCTTGTTCGCAAAGAATTTTATTTTTCCTTCACTTATGAAGCTTAGTTTGGCTGGATATGAAATTCTGGGTTGAAAGTTCTTTTCTTTAAGGATGTTGAATATTGGCCCCCACTCTCTTCTGGCTTGTAGGGTTTCTGCTGAGAGATCTTCTGAGTCTGATGGGCCCCTTTGTTGGTGATCCAACCTTTCTCTCTGGCTGCCCTTATTATTTTCTCCTTCATTTCAACCCTGTGAATCTGACGATTATGTGCTTTGGGGTTGCTCTTCTTGCAGAATATCTTTGTGGTGTTCTCTGTATTTCCTGGACTTGAATATTGGCCTGCTTTGTTAGATTGGGGAAATTTTCCTGGATAATATCCTGAAGGGCATTTTCCAGCTTGACTTCATTCTCTTTGTCACATTCTGATACACCTATCAAACATAGCTTAGGTATCTTCACATAGTCCCACATTTCTTGGATACTTTGTTCATTCCTTTTTGCGCTTTTTTGTCTAGTCTTGGTTTCTCATCTTATTTCATTGAGTTGATCGTCGACTTCTGATATTCTTACTTCTGCTTGGTCAATTCAGCTGTTGAAACTTGTGCATGCTTCACAAAGTTCTCGTGTTGTGTGTTTCAGCTCCTTCAATTCATTCATATTCCTCTCTATGTTGTCCATTTTTGTTATCACTTCCTCGAATCTTTTTTCAAATCTTTCTTCAAGGTTCTTAGTTTCTTTGCATTTATTTAGAACATGTTCTTTTAGGTCACAGAAGTTTCTCATTACCCACCTTTTGAAGTCTGATTTCGTCATTTCATCACACTCATTCTCCGTCCAGCTTTATTCTCTTGCTGGGGAGGAGTTTTGGTCCTTTGTAGGAGGTGAAGTGTTTTGGTTTCAGGTGTTTTCCTTCTTTTTGTGCTGGTTCTTTCCAACTTTGTGGGCTTATCCACCTGTCGTCTGAATAGTTGCTGACTTTTCAATTGGGTATCTGAGTGGACACCCACATTGTTGATGATGAAGTATTTCCGTTACTTAGTTTTCCTTCTAATTATATAGCCCCTCTGCTGTATGACTGCTGAGGTCCACTCCAGGCCCTGCTTGTCTGGGGTACACCTGTAGGTGCTGCAGAACAGTGAGGGATGCTACCAGTTTCTTCTTCTGCTATCTTTGTCCCAGAATGATGCCCGCCAAATGTCAGTCTGATCATTCATTTTTTGAGGAGACTCTTTGGATATACAGGGGTCAGAGAGCTGCTTGAGGAGACAGTCTGTACTTTTAGGAGCTCAAGTGCTGAGCTGTGAGGTGTGTTGTTCATTCATGGCTGTTAGGCAGCTACGTTTAAGTCTGCTGCAGCAGAACTCATAAAACCCCTTTATTTACTCAGATGTTCTGTCTCGGGGAGTTAGGATTTTTTTTAATGAGTATTTGTTGCACTGTCCTGCCCAGCTAGGAGGCAGTCTCGTCACTATTTCCCTGCTCAGGCTCCACCCTGCTGCCATTGGGTTCACCTTGTTGCCTTGGCTCTGCCCTGCTTCCCTGGGCTCTGCTCTGCTGTTGTGGGCTCTGCCTTGTTGCCATGAGCTCCACCCTACTGTCACTATTTCCCTGCTGAGGCTCCACCCTGCTGTTGTTGGATCCACCCTGTTGCCATGGGCTCTGCCCTGCTGCATGGGCTCTGCTCTGCTGTCGTGGGCTCTGCCCTGTTGCCATGAGCTTCTCCCTACTGTCGTGGGCTCTTCCTTGTTGCTGTGGGTTCTGCCCTGTTGTCGTGGGCTTCTCTCTGTTGCCTCTGTATTGACGGAGTCTCTGTTATGGCTCATTGCCTCGGCAATGTCAGGTTGCATCAGCAATGGGAGTATACCTCAGTAGGGGCAGAATGCCTTGGTAATGGCAGATGCCCCTCCCCTACCTAGTTGCACTGTCCTGGGTTCAGCTGTGCCCGCAGTGAAACTCTCAACCCCAAGCATATCGAATCATTGTTTTGTTTGTCCCTGTGGGTGTGGGACCTGCCAAGCCTGATCACCTGGCTCCCTGCCTCAGAGCCTTTATTTTCTTTTTTTTAAGTTGAACAGTTGATTCTCTCCCTGGTGTTTCAGTCGCTTGTGAAAAGGGCCCCGGGATATGTGTGATTTCCCCACAGTGACCCACTGTGCTGGCTCAAACGTGGCTTCTGGGGAATCTCCTGGTCTGGCTCACTGTCCAAGTCCCATTTAATCAGATGGATATGGTAATCTGCCCTCCCAAATCTCAGATTGCTGGTTTAACAGGGCAACCAGACCAGTGCATTTTGTGCGGGGTGCTGCTGCACTGTGGTGCTGGCCGAAAAGGTCTTGCCAGCCAAAACAGCTGTGCTGGCATCCCGTGTCTCTCCTACACCTGGGAATTTTCCTGTTCTGTGGGCAACAAAGATCTGTCTGGAAATGTGGCTTGGACTCGCCCTCTGTGCCTTCACTGAGAGCTGCAATCCTGATTTGCTCCTACCATGCCATCTTCCAGAACTTCTCCGTATTTGTTCTTGAAGCTAAGTGTTAATACAAAAGATTCACAAGGTTAAAAAATGCAGAAGTTTATAAAGTAAAACTATTACAGTAAACTAAGATTAATTTATTATTGAAACACGAAAAAAGTACATTTTATGAATTTAGTGTAGCCTCAGTGTTCAGTGTTTAGAAAGCCTGCAGTAGTGTACAGTAATGTCCTAGGCCTTCATGTTCATTCACCATGCACTCACAGTGGAGCTTGCAGGACTGGAAGATGCTCTGGGTGAGTCAGTGAGTGAGTACTGAGTAAACATGAAGGACTAGGGCATTACTGTAAATATTTATGCCATTACTTTAAATCTTTTATACCATGCTTTTGATGTACATTTTTTATTTAGATATATGAATACCTAGCATTCTGTTACAATTGCCTCCTGTATTCAGTACAATAGCATGCTGTACATGTTTGTAGGCTAGAAGTAATAGACTACAGCATATAGTTTAGGTGTATAGTAGGTAGGCTATACCATCTAGGTTTGTGCAAGTACACTCTATAATGTTTGCACAATGATGAAATCAGCTAGTGATGCATTTCCCAGAACATCATCTTGCTATTAAGCGACATATATTATTGTGTCTATATAAATATATATGCACACACACATACACACATACATAAGAAGTAAGTAGAATAAAACAAGATAGATATTATAAATACTTGGAGGTCATGTCACATGAGATTTCTTCCAAGAAATGAGAAGTGAAATTGCCTCTGGAAGTTAAATTTTAAATTAACACATTACTAAAATATGCTTGGCTCCCACACTGTGGAGTATATGGGTCATGAAAAGACAGAATGCATAACTGATGAAGGACTCTAGCTTCCATGCTCTGAAATTAATTAGCATGTTGTAGTGAGGCCAAGCTTCCCATGGGCTGCTCCCAACCATGACTGAGTGCAACAGAAACACTAAGGCAGACCCATTTCTGTGAGACAGGGCATTTCTACCACCCACATTGCCACAAGTGACTCTTCTTGCCCCACATCCTGCCCCCAATGCCTTGATGAAACTTCCTCCAACTGTAAATGTCTAAGATACTCGCTCCTGCCCTTCTCCCCCTTTCTCCTTCATTCAGGGTCAGGTTTGCATCATAGACCAATGACTATCCCAGCTTTCCTCAGCTCCCTCCTTTAATTAAATCCATGCATGTTTAATCTCATTTGGACATGTACTTCTTGGACTAACACATAGACCAAACTATAATTAAGTGATTAATTAATACATTAATGTAACTTAAAAACAAAACATGTTACTATAAGAAAGACGTTGGTCAGCTCTGGGAGTTGTAAAAAAGATACTAAGCAAAGCTGAACCTGCTCAGCTCATGCCTCTCTGACCGAGGAGGTGATAGCAATGTACCAGCCCAAGCACTATCTTCATTTTTGAAATGGATATACCTCATGCCAAAAAATGTTTAATTCATCTGAGTAACACACCTTGTTCTGAGTTCATGATTTCCAGATGACGTTGAGTTGACTTTTGGACTTCCTAGTGGGCCTATCTCCAGAGAGCAATGTATTAGTTACATGGATGTAGTCCATGAGGGAATTCTTGAGAATTTGGAGAACTGCATTCTAGAGACTCAAAACTGTGGCTGCTGAAAGGAGCATCTATGGGCAAGAGGAGAATCACTTGGTACTTGAGGAGGGCTGCAGGTGGCCTGGTTTCTGTGTGAGTGATCTGATAGGTTCTGATGAGGAAACCTAGATGGTGTCTGGCATGTGTTCAGCCAGTCATGATGCTAGCAAGCACTTTTGCTATTGGATTATAGATGGAATTATTATTTAGAGGGAGAAATACTACATTTAAAAAATATATTATTATTATGCTAGTTTCCTAAGAATGCCATAGCAAAATACCACAAACTAGATAATTTAAAGCAACAAAAATTTATTCTCGAAGAACTTGCCTTGAAGATGGCACTCTAGAAGCAACTCACGATTGCAGCTCTCAGTCAAGACACACAGGGTGAGTTCACACTGCATTTTCAGATGGATCTTTATAGCCCACAGAGCAAGGAAAAGGTGTAAAACGGAGGTGTAAGACGGAGTCAGGACGACAGCACAGCGGTCTCCGCGGGCACAGCCAGGCAGCCAGCACCACAGCACAGTGGCACGGCACACAAAACACACAGGTCTGGGCGCCCTGTTAAACAGGCAAATTGAGACTTGGGAGGGCAGATTGCCATGTTCATTTGATTGAACGGGATTTGGACGGTGAGCCAGACCAGGAGATTTCTGGGGGTTGAACTGTGAACCAGTGCAGTGGGTCGCTGCATGGGAAATCACACAGATCCTGGTGCCCTTTCAGCTGGCAGCTGAGGCACCTGGGAGAGAGTCAACTCTACAACTTAAAAAAAAAAAGCAAAAAGTTTCGGCGGCAGGAAACCAAGTGATAAGTCTTGATGCATCCCACCCCCACAGGGACAAGCAAAATGGTGATTCGGAGTGCTCAGGGTTGAGAGGTCCACTGTGGGCATAGCTGAACCAACAGCTGTGCAGCTCAGTGGGGGAGTGGCATCCACCATGGCCGAGAGTTTCCACCCATATTGAGGTACCCACCCACACTGAGGTACCCACCCACTGCTGACACAGTCAGCCATTGCCGAGGCAAGCTGCCATAACAGAGAGATTCCAACAACAGGGAAGAGCCCACATCAGCAGGGCAGAGCCTACGTCAGCAGGGCAGAGCCCAAAACAGCAGGACGGAGCTCAAAGCAAATCAGTGGATATCACACCAGCAGGGCGGAGCCTTGGCAGCCAAATAGTGACTAGACTGCACCTAGCTGGGCAGGACAGCACAACGAATACTCATAAATAAAGCCCTAACTCCCTGAGACAGAGCATCTGAGGAAAAAAGGGGTGTCATGAGTTCTGCCGCAACAGACGTAAATGTACTTGCCTAGCAACATTGAATGAACAACACAGCTCACAGATCAGCACTTGAGCTACTATAAAGTACAGACCATCTCCTCAAGCAACTCCCTGACCCTGTATATCTAAAGAATCACCACAAAAAGGACTGCTCAAACTGACATTTGGCGGGCATCATTCTGGGACAAAGATAGAAGAAGAAACTGGTAGCATCCCTCACTGTTCTGCAGCTGCTACAGATGTACCCCAGGCAAGCAGGACCCAGAGTGCACCTCAGCAGTCTTACAGAAGAGGGACCAGAAAGTTATAAGGAAAACCAAGAAACAGAAATACTTCATCATTAACAATCTGGGACTCTACTCAGAGACTCAATCGAAAAATCAGCAACTACTAAGATGACAGGTGGATAAATCCACAAACATGGGAAGAAACCAGTGCAAAAAGGAGGAAAACACCCAAAACCAGAAAACCTCACTGCCTATAAAAGAACAAAACTTCTGAGCAGCAAGGGAACAAAGCTGGATGGAGAATGAGAGTGATGAATTGACGGAATCAGACTTGAGAAGCTGGGTAATGAGAAACTTCTGTGAGCTAAAGAACATATTCTAAATCAGTGCAAAGAAACTAAGAACCTTGAAATAAGATTTGATAAAAGATTCGAGTAAATGATAACAAGAATGGACAACTTAGAGAGGAATATAAATGAATTGAAGGAACTGAAAAACACAACACGAGAACTTCGTGAAGCATGCACAAGTTTCAACAGATGAATTGACCAAGCAGATAAAAAAATATCAGAAGTGGGAGCAGCTCAATGAAATGAAACGAGAAGCCAAGATTAGAGAAAAAAGTGCAAAAAAGAATGAACAAAGTCTCCAAGAAATGTGGAGCTATGTGAAAAGACCTAAACTACGTTTGATAGGTGTACCAGAATGTGACCAAGAGAATGAATCGAAGCTGGAAAATACTCTTCAGGAAATTATCCAGGAAAATTTTCCCAACCTAGCAAGGAAGGCCAAAACCCAAATTCAGGAAATACAGAGAAAACCACAAAGATACTCCACAAAAAGAGCAAGCCCAAGACACATAATCGTCAGATTCACCAGGGTTGAAATGAAGGAAAAAACCTAAAGGGCAGCCAGAGAGAAAGACTGGTTCACCCACAAAGGGAAGCCCATCAGATTTACAGCAGATCTCTCGGCAGAAACCCTGCAAGACCGAAGAGACTGGGGGCCAATATTCAACATCCTTAAAGAAAAGAACTTTCAACCCAGAATTTCATATCCAGCCAAACTAAGCTTCATAAGTGAAGGAAAAATAAAATCCTTTGCAAACAAGCAGGTACTCAGAGATTTTGTCAGCACCAGGCCTGCTTTACAAGAGCTCCTGAAAGAGACACTATACACAGAAAGGAACAACCAGCACCAGCCATTCCAAAAACATACCACATGCTAAAGAGCATCAACAAAATGAAGAATCTCCATCAACTAACGGAGAAACAGCCAGCTAGCATCAAAATGGCAGTATCAAATTCACACATAACAATATTAACCCTAAATGCAAATGAGCTAAATGCACCAATCAAAAAACACAGACTGGCAAATTGGATAAAAAGCCAAAAGCCATCAGTGTGCTGTATCCAGGAAACACATCTCACATGCAAGGATACACAAAGACTAAAACTGAAGACATGTAGGAAGATTTACCAAGCAAATGGAGAGCAAAAAAAAAGCAGGAGTTGTAATTCTCATGTCTGATAAAATAGACTTTAAAGCAACCAAGATCAAAAGGGACAAAAAAGGACATTACATAATGATAAAAGGATCAATACAACAAGAAGAGCTCACAATCCTAAATATTTATGGACCCAATACAGGAGCACCCAGAAATATAAGGCAAGTTCTTAATGACTTAGGAAAAGACATAGATTCCACACAATAATAGTGGGAGACTTTAACACTCCACTGTCAATATTAGAGAGATCAACCAGACAGAAAATTAACCAAAAAACACAGGACTTGAACACAGACCTGGAACAAGCAAACCTGATAGACATTTACAAAACTCTCCACCCCAAATCCACAAAATATACATTTTTCTCAGCACCACATCACAACTACTCTAAAATTGATTATATAATTGGAAGGAAAGCACTCCTCAGCAAATGCAAAACAACTGAAATTATAACAAACACTCTCTCAGACCATAGTGCAATCAAGTTAGAACTCAGAATCCAGAAACTAACTCAGAACCACAAAGCTTCATGGAAACCGAAGAACTGATTCTTGAATGTTGATTGGATAAACAATGAAATGAAGGCAGAAATAAAGAAGTTCTTCGAAACCAATGAGAACAAAGATACAACATACCAAAATCTATGGGACACATTTAAAGCAGTATTTAGAGAAAAATATATAGCAATAAGTGCCCATATGAGAAGAGCAGAGACATCCAAAATTGACACCCTATCATCAAAATTGAAAGAGCTAGAGGAGCAAGATCAAAAAAACTCAAAACCCAGCAGAAGACAAGAAATAACTAAATCAGAGCAGAATTGAAGGAGATAGATACAGGAAAAACCCTTCAAAAAATTAATAAATCCAAGAGCTGTTTTTTTGAAAAGATCAACCAAATAGAGAGACCACTAGC
>JAPYYA010005003.1:0-11216 GCA_028533165.1 Leontopithecus rosalia | reverse complement strand
GTGTCCTTTGTAGGGACATGGATGAATCTGGAGAACATCATTCTCAGCAAATTGACACAAGAACAGAAAAGGAAACACTGTATATTCTCACTCATAGGCGGGTGATGAACAATGAGAACACATGGACATAGGGAAGGGAGTACCACACACTGAGGTCTATTGGGGGAAATAGGGGAGGGACAGCGGCGGGGGGAGCGGGGGAGGGATGGCACGGGGAGAAATGCCAAATATGGGTGAAGGGGAAGAAGGCAGCAAAACACACTGCCACGTGTGTACCTATGCAACTATCTTGCATGTTCTGCACATGTACCCCAAAACCTAAAATGCAATAAAAATTTAAAGAATAAAAAAAAGAAAAAAAAACATAGGTTTAAAGAACATGCTGTTAATTAATTTCCTATATTTTTAACATTCTCTCTTCATATTAGCTGAATTATAAAAATATGCCTATACAATATTATGTTAGTTCTCTATGGACCTGCATCACTAAATTATGAACTATATTACCTTTGCTTTTCATCAAGTGCTGTCATAAGAAACGGTCATTTTCTTGCCTGATGTCCTTTGTAGGACAATATTCCTTTATAGTGTGACATAATGTGTTCCTCTTGGAGTTCAAGAACAGTTGATTTTCCTGACCGATATGTAATCTTCTCCTAGATAATCATTATTGAATAACATCTTTTCTTTTCTATTTTACGGTAATAGTTAGCAAACTTAAAACTTTAGTACTTGCCTGTTGCAGCTTTTCTCCACCTAGATTCTCTAGTGTGATTCTTTCTTTCTCCATGTTTGTAATCCAACTGTCTTGCTTTCTTCAGTTCTCATCTAAATTACTACAATTGTATCTAGCCACTTTCCCTGCTTCCTCTCTTTTTTTTTTTTTTTTTGAGAGAAGGAGAGGAAGAAAGAGGAAGAAAAAGAGTGAGAGAGAACAGGAATATTGCTTAATTCTAAGAATGGTTATTAATAATGGCTGATCAATATTTTGTGTATTTAAAGTGGAGAATGTATATTTTGTGTACTTAAAGTGCAGAGTGCTATACATATTTGTTAAGTTTACTTGTTCTGGATCTGAATTCAAGTCCTGGATATCCTTATTAATTTTCTGTCTCATTGAGTCTAAATCTCTTTATGGGTCTTATGTATCTGGGTGTTAGGATCGTTAGCTCTTATTGTTGCATTGATCCTTTTACCACTGTATCTTTGTTGCTTTGAAATCTATTTTATTAAATGCGAGAATTGCAACTCCCAGGAGTTGCAGTTCCCTGCTTCCTCTCATTCCAATCCTTACTCCACACTGCTGAGGAATGATTTTTTCTAAGACATAAGTGTGACAATCTAAAAAGAAAATATTATTTCCCTGCTTCAAATTCTTCCATGGATCTCCTTGAGAATTACCTTCAACTGCTGTGGCTTACACATAAGAATTTTTTTGGGGGGGAAACTAGGTTAGATAAATATTGTTTATATAATATTAAAATTTGTAATACTCCAAAAACTTTGATAGAAAAGGAAAAAACATCTAAAAGGCCAATAAAAATGTTGATCAAATGATTATGTATGATTTTTGGTATGTGAATATGGAAATTTAAAATGATGCTTATATATCTAGGAATATTCTTATCCATTCAACAAAAGAGAAACATCTACACATGGATCTTAAACTGGCAGCTCAAGAGCCAAAATCATCCCTCCAACAGCTTAGCTTGTCATGAACAATGTTTTAGAATTTCTATTTTGGATATTTTTAGATGAACATGTGGTTTCTAGTTCACTACTCTTAAGTTTCTTACACATAGTTGATCACATTCATTTTAGTTACCTGCCAGATCCCAAGTGGCTTCAGAATTTATCATTTTTGTTAGAAAGTTGAAAGGTTCAAGAGAGGTGATCAAGCAAGGCCTTTCTCACCGTAATCCATTCTTCTCCCAAATGCTGATTTTTCTTCTGCTTTTTGCATCCTTTCCAGGTTTGATTCTAAAAGTACCTGAAATTCTAAAGACAAAAGAATTGTCTTCCTATCAGTCCAGGTAAAAAGTAAAACAAATAAAACCCTAGGTAAAGTTTTGAAAAAGGCTTCTCTGATAAAGTGGCATTTAAGCTGAGAAACGAAGGATGAGGAGGAATGAGCTATGCAAAGAAACAAAGGATGTTCTGAGAGAGGTAACAGCCAGGACAAAGGACCTGAGACAGGAAAAAGGTTGGTGTGTTAGGCCAGTGTGAGCGAGACTTAGTAAGAAACAGAAAAAACTGTTAGCATGTTAAAAACATTGCCCATGCTGGGAACATGAAGCTCTCCATGGATACCATGATAAGGAGTCTGGATGTGGTTCAACATGCAATACGAATCCTTCAATACTTTTGAGTAAGGAGTAATTGGGATCATTTCAGTTTTTAAAAGATCATTCTGGCTACCATGCAGAGGATGGCTGGTACAAGCATTATAAAGGAAGCTAGGAGAACTTCTAGGAGGTTACTGCAGTAGAATAAGTGACAGATGATGGTGGCTTGAGCTAGGTGACAGTGGTGGAGGTAGAAACAACATTTGGACTTGACAAATATTCTAGAATATAAATTGCATGAATTGCTGATTGGCTGGATGTGAAGATGATATTAAAAAAAGGACTGAGGGATGTTTCCCTGGTTTCAGGTATTATTAACTGAGTGGATGATGGTAACATTTACCATGAGAAAACTGAGGAAGGATGAAGATGTATGGCACTTGGGGCCACGGAGCAGGGGACAGCCATGGTTCTAAGCATGTTCAGTCTGAAGTTGATTAGCCCTCAGATAGATGGGATTTAGGGGAGAAGTTCTAGGCTTGTGACACAGATTTAACAACAGATAAAGACAAATTTGAACCTTAGTCAGAGAGTAAACATAGGAAAAGAGAAGGAGGGGCTCAATCCAAGATTAGTGATACTACAATAAAGTTGGAATAAAGGAGGGAGAGCCAGCAAATACTTCTGAGAAAGGGCTGCTAAAAAAGCAAGAAGAAAATAAAAAGTCTCTGGTGCCACCAAAACCATCTAGGGAGAAGAAGTTGTTAACCTTACTGAATGATGCTGAAAAGTTAAGGTCAGATTTCCATAGGATTTTGCAAACTGAATGTGGTTGGTGAGCAGTAGAATGGAAGCCATATAGAAAAGGGTTGAAGGGAAAATGCTAAGTAAAAAAATGTTGATGGCATATGTAGGGATCAACTGAGCTTCTCAATGAGTAGTTTGCATATCCACGTGGGCTCCTTGGGTAGCTTAAATCATCATGAAAATATAAATTTGAAGAACATGGTTTTACTATTTATTTCCCTTGAAGGAAATCTCTCAGTTTGAAGTCAGTTTTTTCCTGATTCAGTTGCTGCTAATGTTTTTCATCCAGCTATTCTGTTCAAAGACAGTTTTACAACTTGGCTGAGATCATTCTGCTTGATGATAGACTTCAGGGCCTGAGGTTATCTCAAGATGGTATGTTGGAGTCTGCACAAGTTTCATTTATTTAAAACTTGGACTTGGTAAAAGAATCTCTTGAGATGTAACACCTCCCTCCACTGGCAGGCTTGGGGAGGGGGAAAAATCATACACAGCAAATATCATTTACACCATTCTAACACATTCATAGCACTCTTACTAAATCCTAATGAAGGAAGAAAGAATGCATCTGCAATAGGGAAGTTCAGGAAATGAGAACTATAGAGTTATTTTAAGAATATATAAACAAATGAGAAAGGGAAAGCTACTGACCAAAATAAACAATGTTCATTTTTTATCTTGAAGAGATACAAGTATTTAGAATGTCAAGATCTAAAAATAAAATGAATTATGTACCTCTAAAAAAGAGAAAATACTATTATTTTGTACCCTTCAGTATTTAAGCAACTATTCTCTTTTCTGAAAATGATGCATGAATCACACTGACCAGTAGAGTTGTTGTAATGGTTAGACTTTTACTATTTCTCATTTTAGAAATTTGGATCTAGCCAGAACAGTGCAATTTATCCAAATGCAAATTAAGTCAATTTTAAGATAAAAGAAGAAATTTGTATCTTGATCCTCTGACCACCTTATTGTTGAATCACAGGAACTTCAACTGGAAGAAATCCTAGACATATCTAATCCAAGTTCCTACCTAGTTGTAAAAGAGGTCATCCCAATTCTGCATGAAAATCTTCATGATGTGATACTCACTACCTCATAGAGATTTTGAACAGATTTCGTTGATAGAAAGTTTGCTATTATTTCAGTAATAATGTTCTCTGTACATGCATCACCAAACTCAAATATTTAAAGGAAACTATAAAATCTCTCCATTAAAATGCTTTCTCTTCCGTGCAAATAAAGATGACAAATAATTGTTATCATTTTTGAATGTTTACATGCCTATGAAAATTACTTTATGTGTTTCTTTCCACTTAATATTTACAGTTACATTCTGAGGTATATAAGAGGGCAGGTCTCCAGATGACAGATCATGTTGGCTGACCCAGATCTTCCCTCTCTTGCTTGTAATTCTCAGGCAGAATGTAATGAGAATTCAACACCCTGAGATAAAGAGGAAATGCCCAGAACAACCCAAACTGTGTCCTCGTTTCTCCTAGAACAGGATGTTCTGCAATGCTTGAGCTCAGCATGCCAAATGCCACCCAGGGTATATAAACCCAGGGCCGCATGCTTTTCCAGATCCCTCCATTGTGGTGTAACATGGGGCATGTAAAGACAGAACTCCATCCACCCCTGGGCAGCTTTCCTGAGCCTTAGGAGACTGGCTTGCTCTGATTCCTAGGTTTCTGTTTATCCTTGTTACCTATAATAAATCTGTAATAAAAGAATAATAATATACTTTGTCCTACTTGTGCATGTATTCAGTCTCACTGGACTCATGCAACTGGTAGAGAGCCTTTGCAATGTGGTTGTGGTCAACTTTGTTAGTGCCATCTTTCTTGCCTGTTCTCCAGGTATAGAGTACAGCCAACCAAATACTTTCTTTCCCAGCCTCTCTTTCAGCTAGAGGTGGCCATGGAATTCCATTTTGGCTAAGGAGGCATAGAAGAACGTCTGCTAGAGGGATTCTTGGAAATACTTTTTCTTCCTCTGAAAAAAAGAGTAACTTGTTTGGAGGGTTTTGTCTCTGTCTTACACCCCACCTGCTCTCAGTGCTTCAAGATTTTGGACTTGAAATGATGAAAATGAGATTTCTGGAGCAATCACTGCCATTTTTCAACAGTGGAGGGAAAGTCAGGAAAATCACAGAGAACCTAGAATCCTCACATTGTAGAACCACCACACTAACTCTGGACCATGTACATCTAGATTTCTCATTAAGTAAAGAGGTGATGTCTTTGTGAATTGAGTGAAAGTTACCTTGCTTTTCCATTACCTGAAGCTATAATTATCCTAATTGATATAGTAGGCAATGTTATTATCTTTGTTTCATATGTGAGGAAACAGAACAAATAAATAAAGGAAAAATATTCCAACATTGCACAGAGGGCAAAGAGCAGAACCATGACTAAAGCTTACATAGTCTCAGAACAAACATACACTCTCCTCCAGTTTGTTGAATCAATTTTCATGTATCATGTTTTTTAGATCCCACATCATGTTGAATAGCCACATATTCTCATAATTGGCTTTCTTGATATCTCTCCTATGTGAGGTTGTTAGAATGAGGTACAGTCACTCTTAAATCAAAATAGTGTAGAAGGTAGTAGACATTAACTTGTTCTGAATACTTATGTGAACACAGGCTGGAATCCTATGAGCTTTTTACTCAGTCTCATCACCCTCATATCAACTCATGTTAAGCTTTATTTTGGCCAAGTGCAGTGGCTGACGCCTGCAATCCCAGCACCTTGGGAGGCTGAGGTGGGTGGAATACTTGAGCTCAGAAATTTGAGACCAGCCTGAACAATGCAGCAAAACTTCATCTCTAAAAAAATTTTTTTAAATTAGCTGGGCATGGTGGTGCATGCCTGTGGTCCCAGCTACTCTAGAGGCTGAGGAGGGAGAATTGCCTGAGCCCACAATGTTAAGGCTGCAGTGAGTCGAGACTGCGCCACTGCACTGCAGCCTAGATAACAGAGTGAGACCTTGTCTCAAAAAAAAGCCTTTATTTTTTCCCTTAAACATCCTTCTCACTCTTTAATATTTAGATAATGAAAATAACTTTAGATAATTGAAAGAGGTTGTTGAAGAAGAATTTTCTTTAGTAATTTGCCTTTACATATACAACCACGATAATACATAATTCTTCTCAAGGAAATGACAGTCTCAATCTTTGAAGGCACTCAGGCACAGGGATTCCTAATCTCACTTTACTGCTCCAGTGTTTAAAATTTTTATGATCCTCATTAACTATATCAATAATATACAAGCAGCACAAATGCAGGAACCTTTTGTCCCTCTGCTGTACCCTTAGCATCTTATTATAATATCTGGCACATATTAGATACTCAGTAAATATTGATTGAATGTAAATGATTCTAAGAAATTCTTCATTCTATTCAGTCTAGGTTTTATTTACCTATATATTTTTGTAAGTGGAAATCCCAAAAGGAATGGCCTAAGGTACTCAGATGCCATGTGAAACCCTGGTTAGCAGATGGTTATATCTATGCCTTTAATTTATTCTCTCTTTAATCCATCATCTGGGGAAGGTTTAATACCATTTTTTATACCACTGATGACACTATTTCCTAAGACATTCCATCTAACCGTTCTTTCTGAATCTCTAGCTGCTAATATGTCCAAAACACATGGTCGGTCAATGAACATGTCACATGGGATAGAATCGAGAGCTATGTTGGAGTTGGTGAACAGGCTGAATGAGCAAATGAATGAATAAAACCAAGATCTATGCAGTTATAATTTCCCTTTGATCTTCAGTCTTACCTCCTATCACAGAAATACTTGCTTCTAACTAGACCTTTTGATATTTTCCTAATACTTCTCTTTTTTATGTTCTTCTGTTGGTATCCACTATTTTCATAGAAATCTAAATTAGATCTAAGTTTTCCTTGCCTCCCCTAATAACACATTACTCTTCCTTAACCAGTCTTTTAAAATTTCACTATTTTTTAATAGTAAAAAAGTATTGGTCTCCATGAGTAGCTAATTGCACTGTGATTAACCAATGAGTCAGTCCTTTAACTCAGATTTCAGAAGATCCTGTAAATGTGAATCCATTTACTCCTTGTATCACTTTAATCAACTCTCACTACTTTTGTTTAATTAATTTACTTACTCTCTAATGGGAAGCCTATCCTAATTTTTGACTCACTTGCTGTGATTAGGAAAACCAGTTAGCCTAAAACACAAATCGAGGCTGAGAGAAGCATATCTAAAGTACATGGAGTTACAAAAAGAGCTTGTGAAAACTGAAACTAGGAAGGGATTTAGGAAATAATGAATGTTTCAAAGAGTGTTTGTATTTTGAAGTGTGCCCTCTTAACTGGTAAAGATGATCTCAAATAAGGAAAACTAAGATGTGGGTTTCTCTGAGAACATACTCAGAAATATTTTATTGCTCTGAATTTAATCTAACCTAATGGAGTGTCGTACCGTTTGAGGATCCTCTTCATAAGTGACATTTACAACTTGGTTTGCCTGCCCAGTGGGCGGAAAAATGTGTTACTCTTGACCTAGTTGAGGAAGAACCCATATTTGAAGCTACACATCTAAAGTCTTAAGCTAACAGAAACCCAGGTAACTATGGAAAAAATGATACCCCCAACATTGTTAAAATAATACTGGTACCATTCATCTTAAACACATTTTATGAATTAAACACCTAAAGGAAAGACAATCATTGCATGCCTTAAAGTTGTGGTTAAATTTCCAACTTACCATAGGTACAGAGCCTTGTCACAAGAGACACCACCCAGGACTCCCTACGCCAGGGAATCACTCTAATGAAGTGTTTCCTGGACACTATTCATTAGAAGAATTTTTAACATCCTGACCTACGCTGCCAGGGTTCTGGTGGAAGATTCTATGCCATCCCCAAAAACATAAAACCAAAGTCAGACATTTTTACAACATGGAAATAAAAGGATGATGAGTCAAGAAAATGACAATGTTCTGCTAAATTTTGGCAGGGGGAATTACAGAAAAATAGAAGGTGAAGAAGGTATTGGTAACAGTACTGTAAATATATTCCTAGTCTTCTTTCAAATAAATCAAAGTTCCAGGGAAATACATACGTTTGCCAGATACAGCTGTCACATATTCTTGGTGGGAATGGAAATTGATGCAACTTCATTGAAGGGAAATTTAGCCAAATTCATCTAAATTTAAAATGTACTTTCCTTTGAGAAACTTTATTTTTAGTAGTATATGCAAAAGGTATCATTTACATTTTCAAAATTGTATATGCATTGCTTATATGAATGAAAAATCGATAACACCATAAACGTCCATCAGCATACGACTGGTTAAAGAAATTAAGGCTGAGTAATGGAATGCTATATGTCCTTAAAAATATGAGTGATAGGAAACAATCTCCAAAATATATTAAGTGAACAATTAAAATGCATAATTTTCTCCCCCTCTCTTGTATATGCAGTGAATTTCCCCAGAAGGAGGCACACAAAGAGATGACTGCAATTGCTTATAGACAGGGAAACTATGAGGCTGGAGGAAGAATTGCATTTCACCATACAGCAGTTGAGATTTTTAACATGATTATGTATTTCTAATTTAAAAAATTAATTTAATAAATGTATGTGTCATCATATCCAGAGCTTACCAGAAGGGACACCAACCATGATCTGGCTTACCTCACCATACAATGGTGTCATCAAAATCCCTCTGGGAGGAAGTTTTCACAGGCCAAAATATCTAGACTCCTGAGGAGTGCAGACACTATAAAACAGACAAACTGAGCACATGAGGCAGATTTGTGGGGCCAAGGGCTTCAGAGACAAATGAGGGTTTAGTAATTTTAAATAGAATACTATAGCTTTGAAATTCATTAGGTAGCAGAAATCATGCCTATTGTCAAAAAAGACAAGTTTGTCACTCACTTGCCATAAGTCCACAGTGAAAACTGAATATTAGTAAAGTTGCCATAGTTCTTACAAACTGTACTCTGAAGTATTAATAAAAGAGCTACAATGGGGGCCCAGAGTAATAAAAACCAACCAACCAAAGAACAAAACAACAGCGACAGTTAGTATCAATCATGGAGGGCCTCCTAGAGTAGGGCTGCAAATTAGAGCTTTTAAGATAAAGAAAAATAGTGGTCCATAGATGGGAAAATAAAGATGTTCATGCACACAGACAATATGGATGACAATACAAAGGTAGAGCTAAAAAGAATCCAGACTTGGAAATAGTCTCACTTGAGCTAAAAAGGTATTAAGAAGAATGAGGAAAGAAGAAAAAATTGATGTCCGTTATTGAATAAAAGATTCAGTACAAATTTTATATGCTAGGTAAAAGGAAGCTACTAGGGATTCTTAAACAGGTGATTGATCGATTTTCATTTTACAACTTTTATATAGAGAAAAAATATACTTAAAATCACATATTCAGGCTTACATTTTAAATATGCCCTCATTAACGACCTAACATCAGCTATACTATTAAAGTCCTAAGAAATCACCAATTTTCTGATGGAAGACATGATGGGAAACACAGGAGTTTCAAGATTTCCATGATAATATGTTTGGATTTTTCTTCTTAATAAATCTTTGTTTCCAGAAACGTCACCCTAAAAAAGATTACTCTTAGAATTTTTACGTAACCATCGACATCCTAAAATGTCATGGTCAAGAGGTTAGGCTTTACTGGTATTAACTCATCTTTGACAAACTGAACATGAAAAAGTATTTCTTGTCAGGCAACTAGGTAGTTTTCTCTGCATGCTTAATAATTTCAGGAATCTTTATTGTGAATTCTGAAGGTAGAATTTGACGTGTGACTATAGTTGCTTTTTAAAAGGCACAGTTGTATTGTATTCATGATACCTATGCATTTTATAATGTCTTCAAATCCACCCATGAATAAAGGCTCAAGGCTCATACACTTATTCATTACTATTTTTCACTTCATACTATAACCTGTATATAAATATATATATATTTCATACTATAACCTGTATATATATATGTGTGTATATATACATAATTATATATGTGTGTATATATATGTATACAGGTTATAGTATGTGTGTGTTTGGATAGGTTTGGACCCCCCAAATTATTTATTTATGTATTTATTCACTAAACTGGGAGTTTGATAAGAATAGAATATTAAATAATTTGAGATTATTTTCTTGGAAAGGCTTTTGTTTGTCATTTCTTTTTAGCATATAGTACATTCAGATAAGTTTAGATGTCAGAGTGCTAAAAGGCTTCTAATAAAAAACCCTGCCATTTCTCGATGGCTCTCTTCCCAACCCTTCACTCCTGTGCCCAGAGTAATTTTCAGCATTTTTGGTTTGCTCCTCCTGAATTTGCATCAATATTTTAAATTAATATACAAAACTTGTTTGTTCTAAATTCTGCCTAGAAACCAGACAGAGCTTCTGTTGACAAGATCAATTTATTTCTTCTTATTATTTTTTTAATGTAACCACTTTTCAAGATTTTCTTTTTTTTTTTGTCTCTAATGTTCTGAAATTTCACAATCATATGCCAGGGTATACATTCTTTCTCATCCTTTGTGTTACTACTCATCTTTCAGTTTTGAGAAACATTCTTATATTTCTTTCTCATTATTTTCTTCATGTTTCTCCCTGGAACTTCTATTTATCAGATATTGCTCTTCTGATTTTCTTGACTGTTGCCCTATTATTCATTTGTTGTTGTTGCTATTGCTTAACTTTTAGGGAGATTTTCTCATCTTTATCTTCCAAAGCGTCTTTGGGTTTATTCTATTTATTCTCATATTTTAAATTTCTCATTCTATTTATTTTAATACTATCTCATTCTTGTTTAATTTGTGCAATATTTCTTTTATATTTCGATATTTTCTTGGAAGTTTTCCTCTTCTTGCATTTTCTTTTTTTGTGTGTGTGTGAGACGGAGTTTCGCTCTTGTTACCCAGGCTGGAGTGCAGTGGCCCGATCTCGGCTCACCGCAACCTCTGCCTCCTGGGTTCAGGCAATTCTCCTGCCTCAGCCTCCCGAGTAGCTGGGATTATAGGCACGCGCCACCGGGCCCAGCTAATTTTTTGTATCTTTAGTAGAGACGGGGTTTCACTATGTTGACCAGG
>JAPYYA010005002.1:0-11218 GCA_028533165.1 Leontopithecus rosalia | reverse complement strand
CAATTCTCCTGCCTCAGCCTCCTGAGTAGCTGGGATTACAGGCACGCACCACCATGCCCAGCTAATTTTTTTGTATCTTTAGTAGAGACGGGGTTTCACCATGTTGACCAGGATGGTCTCGATCTCTTGACCTCATGATCCACCCGCCTCGGCCTCCCAAAGTGCTGGGATTACAGGCTTGAGCCACCGCGCCCGGCCCATTTACGATTTTTTTTAGGGGGGTGGTTGTTTTGAGATGGTCTTGCTCTGTCACCTAGGCTAAAGTGCAGTGGTATGATCCCGGTTCACTGCAACATCCGCCTTCCAGCATCAAGGGATTCTCTTGCCTCAGCCTCCTGAGTAGCAGGGATTACAGGTGTGTGCCAGCACACCCAGCTACTCTTTGTATTTTTAGTAGAGATAGGGTTTCACCATGTTGGTCAGGCTGGTCTCGAATTCCTGACTTCAGGAGATCCACCTACCTCGGCCTCCCAAAGTGCTGGGATTACAGGTGTGAGCCACCTCACTAGGCCCATTTATGTTTTATATACAAAGATGTGCACATAGTCTGAAGACGTTTTTATACACCATTTAAAATAATTTGGTGCATAAAACAATGTGTTGAGCACTGATGTGTTGAATTTTAGACTATGTCCTCATTAGTGCTCAGAAAATTTCAGATGTTGGTTCATTTCACATCTCAGATTAGGGATTCTTCATCAGAGTCACATATAGTTATTGGCTACCATGTTTAACATGAAGCCCTAGAAGGTTAACCCTCATTATATGGGGTGTTGAAGTCGTCTTGTCCCACTAAATTCCTTCAACTTCAATGGTTTACCAACTGTACCCATGTTCATTTGCAATTTTGAAGCTTGTATTGTATGTTGAGCTCCTGCTGTGCAAGATGGAGTTTAAAATGTTAGTTTCCTGCTAAGTAATCTTGTTTCTGCCTTGATCCTACACTTGTGGGTCACACGTAAAAAGAATCAAAGTAGATTCAAATTGAGCATCCATGTGAAGTATTAAATTCTGAAGCCTTTATTTCCAGAAACGGAGGAGATGAGTAAAAGGAGATGCTTAACATTTACTGGATATTACTCATTTATTCAACAAGCACCTTTAGGGCTCAATTTGTATAATATTTCATATATTACTTTCACTGTTCTAAGAACTTAAGACATAGTAAATCATTTTGTCCCAAGGACAGTATAAAATAGAAAGTATAACACCATAGAATATTATGCAGCCATAAAAAATGGTGACTTCGTGTCCTTTGTAGGGACATGGAGGAATCTTGAAACCATCATTCTCAGCAAACTGACACAAGAACAGAAAATCAAACACCGCATGTTCTCACTCATAGGCGGGTATTAACAGTGAGAACACATGGACACAGGAGGGGAGCATCACACACTGGGGTCTGTTGGGGAAAATAGGGGAGGGACAGAGGGGGGTGCGGAGTTGAGGAGAGATAGCATGGGGAGAAATGCCAGATATAGGTGAAGGGGAGGAAGGCAGCAAATTACGCTGCCGTGTGTGTACCTATGCAACAATCTTGCATGTTCTTCACATGTACCCCAAAACCTAAAATGCAATTTAAAAGAAAAAAAAATGGAAAGTATAATTATCCACATTTTTTTTGAGATGGAGTTTTCGCTCTTGTTGCCCAGGCTGGAGTGCAATGGCACAATCTCGGCTCACCACAAACTCCACCTTCTGGGTTCAAGCAATTCTCCTGCCTCAGCCTCCTGAGTAGCTGGGACTACAGGCATGTGCCACCATGCCCAGCTAATTTTTGTATTTTTAATAGAGCCGGGGTTTCACCATGTTGACCAGGATGGTCTCTTGACCTTGTGATCCACTCGCCTCGGCCTCCCAAAGTGCTGGGATTACAGGCATCAGCCACCGCGCCTGGCCTCCACATCTTAAAGATACGGAAAACAAATGACAAAGAATGGAAATATTTTAGGAAGTGGTGGAGCCGAAATTTAAACAGGGGTTTCCTGGCTCCAGAGTCTGTCCTGGTAAGTGCCATGTCTCAGAGTCTTCCAAGTAACCGTCACTCTCAATCTTCCTACCAACATTGGGCTAGAGGCCTTGTCTCCCCATTGATGTGAAATCTTTATGAGGTTATTGGTATTAATTGTAAATAACATGACTGTGATATAAAATATTAGACATTACTGAAAAATTCCAATGAAACCATTCCCCCTCATCCATCCTTTGGACCCCTTCTCTGTGTTTTTAACAGGTTCTCAATATGTTTTTTTGAGGAATTTTGTGTGTGTGTGTATATATATATATACACACATATACACACACATACCATTCACCCTTAAAAGGGGACTGAAGCCAGGGAGCCAAGTGGTCTTGCCCAGGTTGACTCATGAGCCCAGTAATTCAAGACCATCCTGGGCAACATGGCCTAAAATTTTAGCAATCTTCGAAGTGATGTGGGTTTTGGGGGATATATGCTAATGGGTTGACTGGTGGCTGGCAGCCCCTGAGTGCCTTCAGGATGAGGCTGGGGCTCCTCACAGGAAAGATTACGCCAACATTAGACGGGTGGGATTTTCAGCCCCATGCTCAGTTTCTGGGGAGGGCAGAGAGACAGAAGGTTGAATTGATCACCAATAGCCTGTGGGTTCATCCATTAGGCCTATCAAATGAAGCCTCCATCGAACCCTAAAAGGACTGGGTTTACAGACAGACCTTCTGGATGTAACACTTGGGAACGTGGTGCACCCTTCCCCCAAAACCTGGTCCTATGCATCTCTTCACCTGAATGCCCTGCTATTTCCTTCATAACAAACTGGTAAATATAAGAATTTCCCTGAGTCATGTCAGCTGCTCTAGGCAGATTAATGGAATTCAAAACAAAACAAAACAACACACAAACACACATACACAAGAAAAACAAAATAGTGGTAGAAAACTGATTGACAGCCAGCCAGTCAGTAGCACGGGTAAAATAATCGGGAGCTTCCCATTGTCACTAGAGTGAATGGTTCTTTGTGGAACCAGGCCCTGGACCTTTGGGATCTCATGTAATGTCCAGGTGGATAGTTTTCTTGCTGAATTTATGAACACTCGGCTGCTGTCTATAGCAGAATTTCTTGTGTGCTTTCTCGATGGAGAGAAATCCCCATACAGGTGGTCACAGAAGTCTTCTGTGTCGACTGCTGCGGTGGGAGAGCAAAGGAAAAACCGTCTTTGTTTTGTTTTTGCCACTCAGCCTATAATGGAAAAGTGTCGATCCTCTCACACTGTTGAGAAACACTGGATTGAAAGTAAGAAATGTTCGCCGGTCGCGGTGGCTCACGCCTGTAATCCCAGCACTTTGGGAGGCTGAGGCGGGTGGATCACGAGGTCAAGAGATCAAGACCATCCTGGTGAAAATGGTGAAACCCCATCTCTACTAAAAATACAAGAAATTAGCTGGGCATGGTGGCACATGCCTGTAATCCCACCTACTCAGGAGGCTGAGGCAGGAGAATTGCCTGAACCCAGGAGGCGGAGGTTGCGGTGAGCCGAGATCGTGCCATTGTACTCCAGCCTGGGTAACAAGAGCAAAACTCCGTCTCAAAAAGAAAAAAAGAAAGTAAGAAATGTTTACTTTTGGTCAGGTAGAAATATGAAAAGGATATTTGCATTAATCTCATTGCTAACAATCACTATGGTCCTAGTTGATATTGGTATCTTTTTGTCATTTTTCTGTTTACAGCCTTTGGAAATATTTCACTCATTGTTTAAAGTTTTCATTTTATTTATTTATTTTTTTATTTTTTTGCGACGGAGTTTCGCTCTTGTTACCCAGGTTGGAGTGCAATGGCGCGATCTCGGCTCACCGCAACCTCCGCCTCCTGGGTTCAGGCAATTCTCCTGCCTCAGCCTCCCGAGTAGCTGTGATTACAGGCACGCGCCACCATGCCCAGCTAATTTTTTGTATTTTTAGTAGAGACGGGGTTTCACCATGTTGACCAGGATGGTCTTGATCTCTTGACCTCGTGATCCATCTGCCTCGGCCTCCCAACGTGCTGGGATTACAGGCTTGAGCCACCGCGCCCGGCCAAGTTTTCATTTTAAAACGTCGTTTGAGACACAGGGTCTCTGCATCACCCAGGACTGGGTTTATGGACTGACTTTCTCGATGAAACAGTCAGGAAGATGGTGCGCCCCTCCCCCAAAACCTGGTCCTATGCATTTCTTCACCTGTAAGCCCTGCAGTTTCCTTCGTTAACAAACTGGTAAATATAAGGGTGTCCCTGGGTCCTGCCAGCTGCTTTATGCAGATTAGTGAAATTTTTTTAAAAGACGGTGGAAAACTGATCGATAGCCAGCTAGTCAGAAGCATGGGTAAAACAACCGGGGACTTCCTACTGTCATTACAGTGGAGGCCAATCCTGTGGGACTGGGCCCTGGACCCGTGGGATCTCATGCTATGCCCAGGTGGATAGTCTTCCCTTTCATTTTCTGAACACTCAGCTACTGTCCACAGCAGAATTGCTTGTGTGCTTGCTTGAAGGAGAGAAATCACCACACAGGTGGTCACCGAAGTCTTCTGTGTCGACTGCTGTGGTGTGAGAGCAAAGGAAAACCCATTTTGCTTTTGTTTTTGCCACTCAACCTATAGTGGAAAAGAGGTCGATCTTCTCACACTATTGACGATCGCCGGATTGATAGTAAATGTTTGCTTTTGGTCAACTAGAAATACGAGAAGGCTATTTGCACTAATCTCACTGCTAACAATCAGTGTGGTCCTAGTTGATATTGATATGTTTTCATCATTTTTCAGTTTATAGCCTTTGAAAATATTTCGCTCATTTTTCAAAGTTTTTATTTTAAGAGGTCATTTTAGATACAGGGTCTCTGTGTCACTCAGTTTGAAGTGTGGTGGCTCAGTCAGTGCTTGTTATAGTCTTTAATATCTAGGTTAAACCAATCATTCTGGAATCGACCTCCTGAGTACCTGGGATCACAGTCGCATACCACCAAGGCCTGGCTGTTCATTTTTCAGTTGTTCATTCCTTCTTTTCCGTGTTTTCTGACCACACTCTCTTTAAAAAATTAGCTACTGTTATATGAGTTGAGGATAATTTTCTCCAGTAATTTGCTATCTGTTCTTCTTTTAATATGTGATCAAATTCACAGACTTGCCCTCATCACATCTAGGTTGACAAGCATTGTTTTAACAAAAAAATCGGTCTGTCCCTTTTTCAGTTTAACACTTTATTTCACAGCTAGTTTCTTTAATAATGTCTGCATATTGCTAGGACTTTTTTTTTTTTCCCTGATGAAAATGATACATGTGCTTAAGATAATGTTTTCTTAGGTTTTGACAAAATAGTGAAAATGCAAGCCCCCATTTCTCCACCAACTTCCTCTTCCGTGTTTATTCCATTTCTCTTCCGTGTTCATTCCATTTATCTTCCAGAATGAGCATCCTTAACAATTTTGCCATTGTTGTCTCAGATCAGTTTCTACATATTTGTGTATGGTTACAAATAGACTTAGAGCATCTGTGTGTGTGTTTTCACTTAAGTGATGTGTATTCCAAATCTCATTTATATTAACAATGTAGCAAAACTGCCCATATTCTCAGACCATTCCATTATCACATCACCAGGGATATAAAGCATTATTGGTTTTAGTGTAAAAGCCCTTCAAATGTTTATTTCAAGCATGGCGCATATTTCATATAAAGACACATAAGAAAAAATTAAACTCATACTTGATCCTTGATTTACATGAGTCAATGTGTGGTCTTAAAAATCCCATTCCCCAAAATGGCATAATATTTGCTAACCATTTCTTTCCTCGCAGGTCATATATCATGGATAGTTGTCTACATGAATAATCAAATTATTTGCAATGCTTGCCTAGGATTCTTTAGTTTTTAGGGATGTTACCACCTTAATCTCCAATGAACTTACATTTTCAATTTCAGCATATCCAATGTAGACCTAAGCATGTTCTTAAATTTTTCCCAGTTTGATAGGCTAAATTTGCCCAGGCTCACATGTTGTGCTATTCTGTTTATAGGAACTATCCAGACTAAATGAACATATGCAGATAGCATAGAGCTCTCTACGTAGCTGTTACCTGGAGCCACGGTTGTGGCCATGGTTGGGGTTGGGGTGTGGAGATAGAATGAGGAAGTGACTAATGTTTACAGGGCTTTTCTTAGGGGGTTAATTGAAATGTTATAAATTGTAATTAAAAGTTTCAAATTTTGATTTAAAACTGTGTACAATTATGAATACACAAAAGGTCATACAATTCATTACCAGGGAGACGGGCAGACATAGGGGAAAAGGATGAGTAAATGTCTGAATTGGAGGCAGAAACAATGAGAGGGCCTGTGAATGAAAGAAACTGAGAGCAGGGAAAATGGTCATATGTACAAATCAGAGATCTGATAATGGCGGTTCACACCAAGTGCCACTGCCAGGAAGGAGGGTCAAGCTAGTGATATTGCCAGTAGTGTCGCCCACAGGAACGCTGACAGGCTGGATATTTGCACTGGCATGGGCACCTGCAGCCATGTCGCAGGCAGGAGGGTCCTGCTGATGTTGGCCATCAGACAGGCCTCTTCTACCAGCAAGTGTGTGACAGTAGAAAGTAGGACAAGCCTGTGTCTGAGGCTGGAATGCAGGAGGGGCTGGGTGTGCGCCCTGACCAGGAGTGTGGAGAAATGAGCAGGTAAGTGCATCATGTTGCCCAGATTTTCAAGGACTTAGAGCTAAATGATGATAGCGGGGAGTGACTGTGAAGCCCTGGGAGTGTCTGAGTGTAAAAGAAGATGGGTTCAGTCCCCCTGGGGAATATGTGGGAGCCACTGCTGTGTAGATGGAGGTCACTGAGTAATAATCAGGTGAGCCCTGTAAGTTTTTAGGGGTCTCCTGAGTGCTGAAGGGTGACTCTTGCAGAAAACTGTGAATGGTTGGAGAGTAGCTGGGAGGCAAGATGAGGCTTTAAGGAACGGTGGTATAGAAGTGAGAGGTGGGGGAGGAGCACAGAGAGGTTTAGGTGACACTTGTGTGTTAGGGCTGACCCCAGGAGAAATCTGGGGATGGCTGAGAGGAGTGGGGAGACACTGGAGAGTCTCCGAGGGATCGGGATGCAGAGATGGGAGACATGGGGGAGGAGCATGGGGAGGTCTGTGAGTTTCTAGGTGATTCTAGGTGACTCCTGGGTGTGAAAGGCTAACTCCAAGAGAAATCTGGGGATGGCTTGAGGGCAGCTGGGATACACAGCAGAGTCCCTGAGGGCTGCAGGTGACGAAATGGGAGACATGATTGAGGAGGGCACTGAGATTGGCGAGTCTGTAGGTGATCCCTCAGTGTGGGGGGCTGGTGTTGCAGAACTCTTGAGATGATGAGAGTACCTGGGACACACAGAAGAGTGGCCGAGGGGCTGGAGTAAAGAGCTGGGAGACATGGGGGTGGAGCTCTGTGAGGACTCTGAGTGTCCAGGTGTTTCTTGGGTATGAGGGGCTGACTGGTGGAGAAAGCTGAGGTGTGGAGAGTTGGGAGACATGTGGGCATGGCCCCGTGAGGGGCCTGAGTTTTCAAGCGCTTCCTGGGTGTGGGGGCTGACTGGTGGAGAAATCTGGGGAGGTGTAGAGAGTAACTGGGAGACATGGGCGTGTCCCTGAGGGCTAGGCGTGAAGTGATAGGAGACGGGAAGGAGTGCAGTGAGGTCTCTGAATTTCTGGGTGTTTCCTGCGCGGGTTGACTGTTGCAGAAATCTGGGGCTGGCTGGAGAGGAGCTGGGAGAGACCGGAGAGTCTCTGAGGGATGGGGCTGAAGAGATGAGACATGTGGGAGGTACACAGAAAGGTCTCTGAGTTGCCAGGTGATTCCTGCCTGTGAGAGGCTGACTGCGATAGAAATCTGGTGATGGTTGGAGAGGAGCTGGGAGACACAGGAGAGTAGTCGAGGACCTGGAGTAAAGAGCTGGGAGACATGGGGCCAGAGCCCTGTGAGGTCCCTGAGTTTCTGGTTGTTACAGGGGTGTTGAGGCCTGACTGTTGCAGAGATTTAGGGATGGTTGGAGAGTAACCTGGAGATTTGAGAGAGTCCCTGAGGGCTGGGAGTGAAGAGATGGGAGACATAGGGGAGGACCCCAGTGAGGTCTGTGAGTTTCTAAGTAATTCCTTGGTGACAGACAGACTGTCACCGATATGAAATGTTCATGGCTTATGTATTTTTTTATTTTTACTTTATTTTCTAGTTCTCATCATGGCTCATATGTAACACTCAAAACGTAATTAAACCATCTAGTCTATTATTCAGCTGTATTATTTCTTTCTTTACATGACTTGTAAGATAAGATGTCAGTTAAAATTTTCATTTGAGCATGTTTTTTTCACATCCCCTTTGTGCTTCTTGAAGATGGGCAAAACCAGTCAGACTTGGAACTTTGCTTTCTTAGGAAAAGACCGTTTCATGGGCACAGTCTTTCAACCCCACTGGGCCATGTAAGACAAGGCCTGGAGCCTGAAGTATGTCTTTCCAAAGAGATACTTACCCTGTTTCAGACTCATTGAGTGTTCCTTCAAAGTGTGGGTCAGTGGTCTCCAAGGGATGCCTGCAGTGTTCAGTATTTCACACTTTATGGAAAGGGTCAAGATGGCTTCAAAGGTGGCTTCAAGAGATAGGTGCAAATAGGCAAACTGAGCTGCATTGGTTCCAGGGTTGGAGGGGCACCATGGGGGACTGAGGTATATTACTGAAACTGATACTTTTCTGCTTCTTCTCTGTGTAAGTAAAATGTTCCATCCAGTGCTTTTCTGCCTTGTGTTTTCCTTGGTGACTCCCACGACAAAATGCAATGGGCATAAGTGTTCAGAGTCCTCCTCTGGGATTGGTAGTAAGTGCTTTCTGTTCTGCTCCTCTGCTATTGATAAGCACACACAACTCTATAATGAAGCAGAAATGTTTCAAAGATAATTTGCAATAATGATGCTTTGTTGTCTTTTCCAGGACTGACAACAATGTCCTCATCTTTCCCTGAGTATTTTACTGTGATTTTTAAAGGAGGGGAGATCATTTAAATGCTTCTACTTAATGGGATTAAGACCATGGAGCATATCCATGGTTTATGAAAAATAGTCCTGTGACTGTAATGGGTGAGGGCAATCCCTGCCATCCTTTCTGATTACATTTTTTTTCCCTCAAAATTCAGTGATGCTGCACTGCTAACACTACTCAGACTTCTAGTTAGAAATGATTGTGGTATTTTCATAACTATGTGAAGTGATGTGTGTGCTCCAACAGGACTAATACAGGTCTGATACTGTGGTCTGGATAATGGCCAAAAGAGGAAAATACTGAATAACTATTTGGGGAATGTGCTGGTTATGTGGTAGCAGGCCAGGTGCAGTGGCTCACCCCTGTAATCCTGGCCCTTTGTGATTGCCTGAGCTCAGGAGTTCAAGACCAACCTGGCCAACATGGTGAAACCCCATCTCTACTAAAAATACAAAAGATTATCTGAGCATAGTGCCACACACCTACAGTCTTAGCTACTCAGGAGTTTGAGACGCAAAAACAGCTTGAACATGGGAGGTGGAGGTTGCAGTGAGCCGAGATTGTGCCACTTGACTCCAGCCTGGGTGACAGAGTGAGACTCCATCTCAATCGATCAATCAATCAATCCATCAATGTGTTGGCAGAGTGGGCATCTCTGGGGATATAGAAATAGCTTCTTTTTCTCAGGCTTTGCTAGGTACAAGGTACAGTTTAATAGCAGATGGGCATTATCGTGATTGGTTCTTTTCTCTTATAACTGCAGATAGCTTTTCCTTTTAAACATGTCCTACTTCCAAATCATTCATGTGCCTAACACTCTCTCATCAATATCTCTCCATCAGGGCTGCACAGTTTCACTTGCTTCCTTTGAGGACTACATATTAGGATTGCAGATTCCATGTGTGTAAGATTCTACCATGGATCCTGATGCATCTTCCTGAGAAAGCACTCTCTTCTGATTGAAAACCACTGGGTCACAGAGAATAAGGGGAAATAGGGACAGAAATAAGATCTCAGATTATAATGGTATGTCCTGGACATGAGGCCATTAGGATCCTGTTCCACCAGGAGCAGAAGGTAACTGTTTGCACAGAGGAGTAAGTGCTCCATATATACAATTTTTTTTCTGTTTCTCTGCTAAGCTAAGGTTTTTATCCTGTAGGCATGTGGGTTGGATCTAATGTCAATTGTTGATAAGACAATACCATCACAAACTCTTTTTAAAACATTTTACATATCTGTATACTATTTCATTATGGATAAGCCTCATTTTTTCTATCTATTCTGCTAACATTTTTCTTTTTCTGAAACAATTTTACATAATTATAATGCAGTAATACTCTATTGGTATTCATTTTTGTCCATGTCAGTGACAATGTTTTTTAAAAATACGAAACAAGAGGTCTAAGTATTTAGATGACTTTTGTTTTTTTTTTTTTTTTGAGACGGAGTTTCGCTCTTGTTACCCAGGCTGGAGTGCAATGGCGCGATCTCGGCTCACCGCAACCTCCGCCTCCTAGGGTCAGGCAATTCTGCCTCAGCCTCCCGAGTAGCTGGGATTACAGGCACGCGCCACTGGGCCCAGCTAATTTTTTTTGTATCTTTAGTAGAGACGGGGTTTCACCATGTTGACCAGGATGGTCTTGATCTGTTGACCTCGTGATCCACCCGCCTCGGCCTCCCAAAGTGCTGGGATTACAGGCGTGAGCCACCGCGCCCGGCCTAGATGACTTTTGATATATAGAAATTACTTTCTAGAAAAGCTTTCACAGAGAATAGCGAACAATACAGTCAGGATGGCTAAAGGTGACCCCAAGAAACCAAAGGGCAAGATGTCTGCTTACGCCTTCTTTGTGCAGACGTGCAGAGAAGAACATAAGAAGAAAAACCCAGAAGTCCCTGTCAATTTTGCAGAATTTTCCAAGAAATGCTCTGAGAGGTGGAAGACAATGTCCGGGAAAGAAAAATCAAAATTTGATGAAATGGCCAAGGCGGATAAAGCGCGCTATGATCGGGAAATGAAGGATTATGGACCAGCTAAGGGAGGCAAGAAGAAGAAGGATCCTAATGCCCCCAAAAGGCCACCGTCTGGCTTCTTCCTGTTCTGCTCAGAATTCCGCCCCAAGATCAAATCCACAAACCCTGGCATCTCTATTGGAGATGTGGCAAAAAAGCTGGGTGAGATGTGGAATAACCTAAAT
>JAPYYA010005001.1:0-11219 GCA_028533165.1 Leontopithecus rosalia | reverse complement strand
GGGAGAGCTGAGCTCTGTTCCTGCCCCAGCAGAGGCGGCCTGCCTTTGTGCTGGAATGAGGGAGTCGGGAGGGGGCGAGGGGGGCTCCACTGAAAGACAACAGGGCGGCCAGTGTCCTTGCCACGAGGCCGGCCTTGTGTGGGAGCTGCCGGTTGTTACGCAGGTTGGGATTCTTCCCTCCCTCGGAGACTTGGACACTGGGTCCCGTCCCTCCCGAAGATTCCATTTCCAAGGGGTGGCTGCGGGGCCCTCGGGGAAGACCCTGGGTGGTGGGTGCTGCACAGGTGTCTCAAAGGGACAGGGGAAGCCCTGTCTAGTAAGTGTTCTAAGAAAGGGAGGTCAGGTGTTGGCTGGAACAGAGACAGCAATCGCTTTGGACAGCCCTGAGTGTTTCTAGATGGGAGCTCACTCAAGACGAGCTGGGTGTCCCAGGGGGCCCGTGAGGTGGTGGCCAGGTGTCTCAGTGCAGGGGTTTGAGTGGAGCGTGCCTGCAGAGGGGTTCTGCAGTTCCCAGTGTTGAACACAGGTCAGTATCCACTGTTGCTTTGCACAGACTCTCCATCCTGGTGGCCCCAGGTGTGTCTAGGGCCTATGTGTCCTTTGCCGTGTTTGTGCCTGGCCTCCTTTTTTCCCAAGTCTCAGAGAGCTGAGACCCTCTCCTGGGGCCATAGCTACAAGGCCACTCGGTTCAGTGATCACGGCCTGTGGTCAATCTCAAGGCACCTTTGTGCTTCTTCATCTTTTTGGGGATCTCTTTCTGCCCCATCTGTGTGTCACCCTGCAGCACAGGGTGAAGGTGGGCAGCTGGGGAGGGTTGGGGGCCCTTGGGCTCATGGGGCAGGCCTCAGCTGCTGTGGGCTGCCCTGGGGCTTGCAGGTGGCAGGAGTAGGCATCTGGGGACAACGCAGTGCTGATAGGAAGTGGCTTTTTCTCCTGTAGCAGATGGCTGAGGACAAGGCCTCTGTGAAAGCCCAGGTGACGTCCTTGCTTGGGGAGCTCCAGGAAAGCCAGAGTCGCTTGGAGGCTGCCACTAAGGAATGCCAGGCTCTGGAGGGTCGGTGAGTGCTGGGGAGCCAGCTCTGGAGGCCCCTTCCAGGGTTTCAGAAAGCATGAGGTGGGTTTAGGGGCCTCCAGGGTGCTCCTTGATGAGGATAAACAGGGCAGGCTGCATAAACACTTCAGGGCAGGCGTTGGGAGAGGTCTGGTCCGGGCATCCAGGACCTGGGTCCCAGCCAGCTCTCCATACTCTCAGATCCTTTGATGGAGTTTGGATTATTTCCTTAAGAGGCATTTTGAGGGCTCCAAGCCCACACCCATAGTTTCTAGTTCTCTGGAAGGACTTCTGGGACCGGTGCACAGTCACCCTCATGGCCGAGGTTGATGACAGGGAAAAGGGCACAGGGCAGGAGCTGCGGGTGGAGTTGGAGAAGCTGTGTCCCAGGCTCCTCCCACCTTGTGAGGGGCACAGTGAGAAGTACCTCCCACATGGGCCACGTTCCTGCCCAGGGTTGCCCACTAGAGACTCAGCGTCCTGGGTGTTCACTGGGGGTGGGTCCTGTCAGCATCGTCTGCCAGGCAGGTACCTAAATCTCTGACTCCCAGCAGCAGAGTGGGTGCTCATGGCAATGATGTGTCTACAAACGGCCCAGGTGCAGGGACCTTGGGCCTGCTGGTTACTCTCTTTTGAAAAGGGGTCTTGGTTCTTCAAAGTGGGACCATTGGGTCAAAGGGCAGGGAGGTTTTCGTGGTTCTTACTCGGCCCTGCTTCTACCCTCCAGACAGATGGACCAGCTGCCACAGGGCCCCAGCCATCCTGGCACAGTAGGCGGTCAGAGCACACTTGGGGCAACCAGCAGGGCAAAGGGGAGGGGAGCTCGACCTGGGCTCTGATGGGCAGAGGGAGCCCAGGCAGGGTGTGGCGGCAGTGTGCGGGCAGGCACAGAGGGGAGAGAGCCAGGCAGCAGACCTGCCAGGTGCAGTTGGGGTGACTGGAGAAGGGCTATGTCTACTGTGGCCAGAGGCCACCCAGGGTCCGCACAGAAGCACCCACCATCGTCCTGCAGTGGAGGCTGTGGAAGGGCTCGGAGCCGTGGGATGAGGCCAGAGCGTGGAAACTGCAGGTTAAGGGAACTGAGCCTCCACGCAGGGCATCTGGGACGCCAGCAGAGCTCTAGGCAGCAGCAGGGATGGGGCCGAGGCCTGGTCTGCATTGAGTTCAGTGCTTGTACACCCAGGTGGGCTGTGTCTCACTTGTAGAACAGTCTCTCCTGACCCTCTCCACAGAGACTGCTTTTGCTGGGGCCTCCAGCAGCCCCCCATTGGAGCTCAGTGGGCAGTTCTGAGGGCTCCTCTCATCTGGCCTGGGCACTGCGGGATGCAGGCGACCCCTTCCTTTTCTTGAACTTCACCTCCTCCTCAGAGCTGCTCACCTGCTGCTCCCACCTGGCCCCCTGCAGTTGTCCTCGTGTCTGGTGACAGTGCCTCCACCCTGCTGCCTTGCATTGGCTTATAGTCACAGGGTGTTCGGAGCAGACACCTTCTGCCCATGCCTTGCGTGTAGCCCCTCGTCTCCCCTGTTCATCCTCCCTGAGTCTGCTCTTTCCCTGTGCCAGGGCGCGGGCGGCCAGCGAGCAGGTGCGGCAGCTAGAGAGCGAGCGCGAGGCACTGCAGCAGCAGCACAGTGTGCAGGTGGACCAGCTGCGCATGCAGGGCCAGAGTGTGGAGGCCGCACTTCGCATGGAGCGACAGGCCGCCTCGGAGGAGAAGTGAGTCATGGGGGCGGGGCCGCATCACAGGGTGTTTGGTTCTACACTTGTTCTCAGCCAAAAGGCCAAGAAGCGGTGGGTCTGTGGTCCTTTCTGCCTTCTGGGGAGTCCTTCAGATTCTGTCTGGCTGTGGGCCCATTCTGTTACTGAGCGTTGCTAACAGTAGAGGCGACCATGATGACAACCAGTTTGTCTTTGATACAATCTTGCCATCTGCTGTCCAGACCACGTTTCACTGTGTGTCCACACGTGGCCTTTTTTGTACTTCTTTTCCTAGCCGCTAGGTCATTAGCGGACTTGTCCTTTCAAACCCCCTCTAGGCTGGGTGCTGTGGCTCATGCTTGTAATCCCAGCACTTTGGAAGGCCGAGGTAGATGGATCACTTAAGCCTAGGAGTTCAAGACCAGCCTCGGCAACAGAAAGACAACAAAAATACCCCCAATGTCCCCTTCCTACCAGCATCCAACCTGCGGCCTCAGGTTCCTGTCCTTGACGTACCTTTTCAGTCCCCTTTAATCTAGAACAGTTACCCGGCCTTTCTGAGTTGTTTGTGAAGTTCCCAGTTGTTACTGTTACTGTGATTACTACTATTATTTTCAAGATAGGGTCTTGCTCTATCGTCCAGGCTGGAGTGCAGTGGCATTATCTCGGCTTACTGTACCTAGTGCCTCGTGGGCTCAAGCAATCTTCCCACCTCAGCCTCCGAAGTAGCTGGGACTGCAGGCACAGGCTGCCACACCTGGCTAACTTTTGTATTTTTGGTAGACTTGGAGTTTTGCCATGTTGCCCAGACTGGTCTCCAACTCTTGAGCTCAAGCCAACCTCCTGCCTTGGCCTCTCAAAGTGTGGGAATTACATCTGGCCATGATTTTATTATAAATATTTAAACATGTTAGCTTTAAGGAAAATGATATTAACTGCCTGGTGACTGGACCAGCAAAGCCTGCCTCAGAGCCGACAGCTTCAGGAATCCTCACCCGGCCTTGGAAGACCCCACTCCAGGCCTGGGATGCGCAGGAGGGACAGGCGGGTAGAGGTAGAAGCAGGCGGAACTGTGGCAGGACTGGCCTGAGGTGGTTTCTCCAGCGCAAGCCCCTTTTCCTCAGGCGGAAGCTGGCTCAGTTGCAGGTGGCCTATCACCAGCTCTTCCAAGAATACGACAACCACATCAAGAGCAGTGTGGTGAGCAGCGAGCGGAAGCGAGTGAGTGCGGCCCTGCCTCTTCCTCTCCCCGTGTCCCTGAACCTTGAGAGTGGGCATTTGGGAGGGATGCTTGACTTGCCCTAGACCTTTGTCAGGCTGCAGCTGTGACAGCTCAGGGAAGCTGTAGGGAGATGGCGATCCTGGGATGTTGCTCTCAGGAGCGTCAGCAGGCCACCATAATGCGGGGCTGGGGCAGAGCCTCGGAATGCGTCCTCTATGGGGCTGGGGATATGTTATCTCCGTGGACATTCCCTCTTGCCAGCCGTCAGCATCTGTGCTCCTGGCTCAGTTTCCCCCAAGCCAAGGTAAGCCCAGCAACATTTCCACCCCAGTGTTGGCTAGGAGCCTTTTCCTAGTTTGTCCTCCTCGGACCTAAGCTGGGTGCAGTTTGCTAGTGATCCCGTTTTAGCAGGACACTGTCAAAGCCTGAAGCAAGGTCACATGAAGAAGAGTTAGCGACACAAGTGGCCACGTAATCTCTGGAGGGAAGTGTTGGCAGGGTGTGTCTGTGTGTGTGTGGGGGGCTGGCGATGTTGGTGTGGGATGAGCGCACCTCTGACCAGGTGCAGAGTGGAAGGGGCGAGGGCTCTCAGTTCAGCCGTGCATGCAGCAGGCACGGGCCAGCTCGCTGTGCGTGGGCATGGCCCATGTCCTGTGAAGGGTGGGAGGAGGGCTGTGCAGCTGGGGATTCTGGGAGGTTTTGCCAAGTGACCTCAGTGTGGCCTCTGGTCCTGAAGAAAACCTCAGCATCTGCTCTGTCCTTTTGGGCTGCAAGAGGATGCAGTCTTCTCCCTATTCACGCTGAGATCCTGCAGCGGGCCCTCAAATCAAGCAGCTGGCATCGCCCAGCTTGGTCAGCCAGGGCCACTGTTTCGTCCTTCTCAGTTCCCAGCCAGCTTCGCCCTCGGCCGACAAGGCTCCATCAGCTCCCCTTGCCTGTCTTTAGGGAATGCAGCTAGAAGATCTCAAGCAGCAGCTCCAGCAGGCTGAGGAGGCCCTGGTGGCCAAACAGGAGGTGATTGATAAGCTGAAGGAGGAGGCCGAGCAGCACAAGATGGTGATGGAGACTGTTCCAGTGCTGAAGGCGCAGGTCAGGGCTCTCCTCTCTGGCCCAGCCTCCTGCTGGGACCTGCTGTGTCTCTTTGGCGTCTTTGTGTGTGTGTGTGTGTGTGTGTGTGTGTGTGTTTTCTTTTTGACATGGATTTTTGCTCTTGTTGCTTAGACCAGAGTGCAATGGCAGGATCTCAGCTCACTGCAATCACTGCCTCCTGGGTTGAAACTGTTCTCCTGCCTCAGCCCCCCGAGTAGCTGGGATTACAGGCGCCCTCCACCAGACCCGGCTAATTTTTGTATTTTTAGTAGAGACCGGGTTTCACGATTTTGGCCTGGCTGGTCTCAATCTCTTGACTTTGTGATCCACCCACTCCAGCCTCCCAAAGTGCTAAGATGACAAGCATGAGCCACCATGCCCGGCCTGTTTAGCGTCATTTTGTGGTGACGTTAACCTCTCAGTGCACTTGGTGTCACTCGCCGACATATCTGTTTCCTCTGTGCCTGTCACAGTGCCCAGTGGGTGACTGGCTTGTGGTGGGCACATCGCTCTCTCTTGGATTTGCCAGGCCGACATCTACAAGGCGGACTTCCAGGCTGAAAGGCAGGCCCGGGAGAAGCTGGCTGAGAAGAAGGAGATGTTGCAGGAGCAGCTGGAGCAGCTGCAGAGGGAGTACAGCAAATTGAAGACCACCTGTCAGGAGTCGGCCAGGTGGGCCTCTGACAGTCTGCCCCTGTGAGCAGTGGGTGCGACACGAGGGGGTAGCCAGTGGTGACTGCAGGAGACGGATGGCTTCTGGCGTTCTGGGTTAGGACTCACTGTGGCCCCTCTCCTCTCACCTGAGTTTCCAAGAGCTTCTCTGACAGTAGTCCAGCCATGGAGCTTTACAGAAGCGTGTGCCTTGACTAGACGGTTTCTGTTTTCAAAGGATTGAGGACATGAGGAAGCGGCATGTAGAGGTCTCTCCGACCCCCTTGCCCCCCGCCCCCGGTGAGTGAGCAAGCATCGGGCCTGCGGGAGGAGGGGGAGGTGGGTGGGGAGGGCAGGCACTGTGCTGCAGGAGGTCACAGCTAGACCTTCCTGTCGCTCTCCGGAGTCTTGACGGCGAGAGCTCGCACCGGTCACCCCATCGGTAGCCCAGCCCCTGACCTGAGGCTAAGGGAGGCCTGCAGGCCTGTCTCACAGTCCTTCCAAGTCTCCGTCCTCTCCATCCTCCCCTCGCTTCAGACTCTTCTCTTTTCCCAGCCCACCACTCCTTTCTCCTGGCTCAGCCCAACCAGAGGAGGAGCCCCCCTGAGGAGCCACCTGACTTCTGCTGTCCCAAGTGCCAGTATCAGGCCCCTGATATGGACACCCTGCAGATACACGTCATGGAGTGCATTGAGTAGAGCCGGCCAGCGCAAGGCCACTGCCTGCCGAGGACATGCCCGGGAACGTGCTGTCTGTGCTTTCTTCTCCTGCCTGCCTAGCCCAGGATGAAGGGCTAGGTGACCACAAGTGGGGTGCTGCCTGGAGCCCCAGGAGCCTGCTGCGGTGCTTTAGGCTTCAGCTCTGGGTCTGCTGGTCCCCTCTTGTAGGGCAGCTGCGGTCCCGAGCAGGCCTGATGCACAGCTCTTCTTGTTGTCTTCTGTCTGCTTGAACCACTTGCCTTGGGCTAATCCCTCTCTTTTCGTCCACTTCCCACTGGGGAAGTCAAGAATGGCGGCCAGGTGCTCTCAGGGAGAACTGCTTCTCTGCTTCCCTGGGCAGAGCTGGGTGGCAACTCTTCCTCCTACTGGCCACCGACCCGCCCACTGTGCTCTGGGAGTGCTGCCCTCTTACAGTGCACACGGCTGCTGTCCTTTTGGACCGCGTGCTATTCCATTTTGCAGTGAGACTGTTGTGTATTTAACCAGTCACTATTGATGGACATTTGGGTTGTTTCCAGTCTTTTTGTTACCACAAATCATGGCACAGTAAAAATCCTTGTCCATTAGTTGAGTGTATCTTTGGGGTACATTCTGAGAAGTGACACCACTGAGCATGGGTGATGGATTAGGCGGTACCTGAACACGAACACAGTGGCTTGCGCCTGTTATTTCAATACTTTGGGAGGTCAAGGCAGCAGATCACCTCAGTCTCACAAAGTCCTGTGATTACAGGTATGAGCCGCCACATCTGGCAAGGCTGGTCTCGTCTGCAGGCACGAAGAGAGTCGGTTTCAAGCCTGTGTCTTAGCCTCTGCTGGTAGCCTGCAGTCCTTGGGGTCCCTGGGCTTATAGAGCCATCACCCCAGTCTCTGCCTCTGTCATCACACAGTCTCTTCCTCTTTGTCTGTGTCTTCCCTTCTGTCTCCCTCCCTTGTTGGAGCTTGGTTTCCCAACTCTCCCCATCCCTATTTCCCTAGCCTTGCCAAGGAGGGGGTGGGAAAGCCCATTTGGGGTTTTGTCATTCGCTAGGCATGCAGAGCTTAAGCATTGTTCCTGAGGAGTAAGGACCTTTTTTAGTTTCTGCTTCTGAATGGGCTGCTCATATTGTTTTTTTTTTTTTTTTTTGAGACAGAGTTTTGATTTTCTCACCCAGCCTGGAGTACAGTGGTGGGATCTCGGCTCACCGCAACCTCCACCTCCTGGGTTCAAGTGATTCTGCTGCCTCAGCCTCCTGAGTAGCTGAGATTACAGGCACCTGCCACCACGCCCATCTAATTTTTGTGTTTTTAGTAGAGACGGGAGTTTACCATGTTGGCCAGGCTGGTCTTGAACTCCTGACCTCAGGCGATCCACCTGCCTTGGCCTCCCAAAGTGCTGAGATTATAGGCGTGAGCCACCGTGCTGGGCCAATATTTGTATTTTTAGTAGAGATGGGTGTTTCGCCATGTTGGCCAGGCTGGTCTCCCGACTTCAGGTGATCTGCCCTCCTTGGCCTCCCTAAATGCTGGGATTACAGGCGTGAGCCACCACGCCCCACTGGGCTGCTCATATCTTTTATCCATTTTTCTTTTGTTGCTTTTAGAAACCCTTTGTCCGTGAGCAGGATTAGCTTTGACTTTGCTACTAGTGTTTCTTTGTTTTTTGCTTTGAGACAAGGTCTCTGTCTGTCACCCAGGTAGGGGTACAGTGGTACAATCACAGCTCACTGCTGTGATCTGGCCTCGGCCTCGTGAGTAGCTGGGATCATAGGTGTGGGCATCACACCCCACTAAACTACTAGTGTTTCTTGGCCTTGAAGTTTATTTTCTGTGGTCACATTTATCCATTTTTGTTTCCTTTTGATGCTTTGAGTTTAGAGTCATGATGGCCCCTGTGGTCTGTCGGAAGGTGCTTCACACAGGAACACTTTTTCTAACACTGAAGCATGCTTTTATCTTCACTAAGAGTATTGTTGCCCAGTTATGAAGAACAGACGAGTCTACTTGTTTTACAAGATTCTGGAAATTTCCTAGGATGTCAGAGCCCTGGGCATGAACCCTGCAATTCTAGCAAAGGAAACGAAGTTGGAAGTTGACTCCCCAGCACCCGGGCCTGCCTTCCTGCTGTCCCCCAAGCAGCTCTGGTTGGGAACGGGATGTTGTGAGTCCACCCCAGGCTTCCTCACAGGCTTCCTGCTATTTGAGTGTGAGGCTGGCTAGAATTGGAATATCAGGCCTTCTAAAAATTAGCCTGGCCTGAGGGCCTTCTCGGCATCTGCAAGGGCGAGGGGAGCAACTTTTCCCCTTCTTTAAGCCAGGTGTCCATCAGATTGTAGTTGGGACAATGTTAAAGGCACAGATAGCTTCTCTGCTCACGGTTGCTACATTTAAATTCTAATCTTCCAATTTTTCTACAAGAGCATTTACACTTCTTTGGAGGGAGGGTGTATGAGTTGACTGTAATGAAGTAATGCAGACTAGGGCTTGAAACAGCAGAAACTCCTTCACAGTGTTGGAAGCTAGACTGCAGTCAGGTTGTCAGCAAGGCTGGCTTTTTCCTTTCTTTTTTGAAGACACAATCTTGATCTGTCACCCAAGCTGGAGCACATTTGTGCCATGTCGGCTCACTGTAACTTCTGCCTGCAAGGTTCAAGCGATTCTTGTGCCTCAGCTCCCCCCGTCCCCCGAGTAGCTGGGATTACAGGTGCATGCCACCATGCCCAGCTAGTTTTTGTACTTTTAGTAGAGACAGGGTTTTGGCATGCTGGCCAGGCTGGTCTTGAACTCCTGACCTCAAGCGATCCTTCCATCTTGGTCTCACAAAGTCATGGGATTATAGGCGTAAGCCACCGCGTCCATTGGGCAAGGCGGGTCTCTGCAGGTGCTGAGAGAATCAGTCCTTGGGGTCCCTGAGCTTATAGAGTCATCACCCCAGTCTCTGCCTCTGTCATCACACAGTCTCTTTCTCTTCGTCTGTGTCTTCCCTTCTGTCTCTTATAAAGGACACCAGTCATTGGACATAGGGCCCAGCTGGATAATCCAGGACGATCTCATCTGGGCATTGATTACATCTGCGCAGACCCTTTTCCTGCAGAAGGTCACACCCACAATATACGCACATATGTTTTCAGGGCCGCCATACAACCTAGTACAGGGACGTCTTCCAGAGCACACAGATGAGGGCAAATGCAGCAGCAGTGCCCAGGAGCCTGAAAAACACTCCTGCTTGGGCCCCCTGGACCAACGGAGTCCGAACCTGGGGGTGGGACGAGGCGTTGGTCTAGACCCGCTGCCCTACCTGGAGGTGGCGCTGCCTCGTTCCTCCTGTCACACGGCATAGGGTTGACTGTACACCAGACACCAAGGATTTAAAGCCGTTTGTCCAGCCAGAAGCGTGGTATTCCTTTCTGGCTTTACTGAGGTTGAGCTTCCAGAACAACTGGTCAGATTACTCTTGGGAGGGAACTAGCCACCTGCCCTTTTGGCTGCAGTTCCTTGATCCACGAGCCAGAAGCCCATCCCTGCCAGAGCTTGTGGCGTCCTCTGGTGTTCATGTGCGCATGAGCGGTGCAGGCGACCAGTAAGCACAGTGAAAAAGCATTTTGCCCTCACCGGTAACTAAAACAACACCAACTTCAAGAGCAAGCAAAATGAAGTCCTAGGTGAGCGCTCTGCTGCAAGGTGCAGGGCGCAGGCCTTGCAGTGCTGCCCCTTCCGAGAGGGCCATTTGCTGGGATGGAGCAAGCCTGTGGGCAGCGTCCTCAGCCCTGGTGCATATCCCTTAGAGGTGGTCAGCTATTCATGATGACTCTGGCATTGGGGAGGCGCTCACTTTATTATGCGTAGCCACCAAGGGCTGGGGTGAAGGAAGAGGTTGCATATCTGACGATGTGTCCCAGCACAGCTGGCATTTTGAACATCCCACGGGCACCATGCCCCATAGCATGTTTGTGTGAACAGGTCAAGCGACAAACATGGATAAAGTGTGACCCCAGTAGAGAAGTTGCAGCTATGACTGCACACCCTGCTAACATGCATGGATGTGAGTAGCTGGGTGGCCCGTAATGAGCAGTGTTCTTGCATGTCAATGTGTTTTCTAAATGCCTACCATTTGTAGGCACTCCTTTGATACATAGAGAACACATCTTCCCACACAGTCACTCGTGTGTTAATGTTAACGTAGCTCTGTTTTCTTCTGAGACAGTGGCTGGGAAGAGCTCACTGCTGCTCAGCAAGGCACAGGGCAGGGCCACTCCCACCATTCCATGGGGCCGGGGCTTCCTGTGTCTCCTGGGACTGCCGTGTCCAAGCACCAGACTGTGGGGTCGAAGCCACAGAAACGTGTGGCCTCCGGTTCTGGAGGCCTGGAGGCTGAGCTGGCGGTGGCGTCGGCAGGGTGGGCTCGCTCACCCGCCCGCGGCCGTCAGGGAGCTGCCGTCCAGGCCTGTCCCCAGCGCCGGGGGCTGCCGGCTGCACCTCTCCAGTGTGCATCTCCGTCATCCTGTGGCCTTGTCCCCGCGGGCCTCTGTGCCTGTCCTCCTCTTTTTACAAGGACACCGGCATTGAAGATACATAAAAGCCGGCCTTATGTTCAAGCTGAGAAAAGAGATTTTCTTCAGAAACGCCTGCTTGTGTGGGGGAGAGCTGAGCTCTGTTCCTGCCCCAGCAGAGGCGGCCTGCCTTTGTGCTGGAATGAGGGAGTCGGGAGGGGGCGAGGGGGGCTCCACTGAAAGACAACAGGGCGGCCAGTGTCCTTGCCACGAGGCCGGCCTTGTGTGGGAGCTGCCGGTTGTTACGCAGGTTGGGATTCTTC
>JAPYYA010005000.1:0-11220 GCA_028533165.1 Leontopithecus rosalia | reverse complement strand
ATTGGAAGCCCTCTAATCCCTTTCATCTTTGTGGATGATTCTTTTTCTAGTCTCAGGCAGTTTTCCTACCTGCATCCTCTGATCACTACTCTGTTAAATAGTCAAGGAGGGTAAGTATTCTCTTCAGATTTCCAGAGCTCTGTCTCTGTACAGCCCTCTCCTCCTCAGTATTCTGCCCTATGAATTCTAGCCACATTGGACCCAGACTCACAGTTCTGTCTTCTGAACTTAGGGAGATCTCTGAGCTCCATCTGGATTCTTCCTTCCTGTGCTGTGGCTGGAAACTTTTATAGGTGATGGGGAGGTCAGTTCCTTTGTTTCTCACCTCTCGAGGATCACTGCCCTTTGTTGCTTGATTCCAGTGATTGATTCCCTTTGTGGCTTGAGGGGCAGAGTTTCATACATTTTGTCCAGTGTTTTTGTTGTTTTAGGTGAGAAGGTAATTTTGGTCTCTATTACTGAATCTTGGCCAGAAGTGTAAGTCACTTACCTAAGCATTTATACATCAAAATACTGCACAAATAATTTTAGTTTAAACTACTTTTAAAAAATCTCCTTCATCTTCCATTTAGAATTCTATTTAGGGTATTATGTTGATTTTTTAGAAATTCTGCTATTGGCAGTTTCAATTGCCTATCAATTCCATTTAAAGATAGTGCATAGGGTATTCTAAAATAGCTATTAAACAAAGAGAAAATTGGGCCTGATAGGGTGAAAATCACAGCTCTAATACCTAGAGTGACCCTATAATGTATCATCCCCAAAGGAGATATTTTTGGCAGTGAAAGGGGATGTTGCTAGTAATTATATCAGGACCATGGACTAAACCAGCACCAGCCCAGGCAGCCTGGGACGTATTTGTACCCCATCTCTATTTTATGCCTTACACAATTCTTTACTACCAGCCTTTATTGAGCCTGCTTTTTTTTTGTGTCCAGCTGAGTGCCACATGCTGACATCACTAAGATCAATAAGGCAAACTCTGAAAGATGGGCAGAGACAGGAGACAGTCCTTTATAATGCAGTGTGATCTGTGTTCCAACAGAGGTGAGCTCAAGGGACTTACAAAGGCTCAATAAAGAGCATGTCTGATGGCAGGGGAGGGCACTTACGGTAGAGAAGATGAGTCGAAGTATGTTCATAGGGAGCGTGGGATGAGAAGTGGTGGGAAAGGTATTCCAGACAGTGTGTGTCAAGGCCAAGAGCCAGGAGAACACACGTGGGACTTTTTCTTCTTTTTTTTCCAAGATGGGAGAGCATTCTGATTGGCTGGAAAACAATGTACATGGGAAGCTGGGAGGACATGACGGGGGAAAGGTAGTACTTACAGCAACAGCAGTTAATATTTAGTGCCGCTTATCACATGCTGGGCACAGTTCCAGATCCTCAGAACATATTAGCTCATTGAATCATTACAACAACCCTATGAGGTAAGAACTATTATCCCCATTTTCAGGTGAGGAATATGAGGCACAGAGAGAGTAAATACATTGTCCAGGGCCACACAGCAAGTGTGTGGTAGGTCCTGGAGTTGAATGCAGAGTCCCTTCACTCTAAACTCCTGAAAGCCAGATGCTACAAGGCGTTGTTATTCCAAGTGAAGGAATGCTAAGGACATCATCCTGCAGGCAACCAGGAATCCCTGAAGCATTTGAAGCAGGGGAGTGACTTAAACTAGTGGTGTAAGAAAGTGCTCCCAGAGCAGCATGAAAGTAGGGTGCAGTGGAGGTCTCCATTAGTCACAAGAGGTGGTGAGAGGTTGAGCTAAAGCAGCAGCAGCGGGAATGCAGAGGGTGCATTCCCAAACCCTGGTGGGCACAGTCCTTTCACCTCAGTGACCATGGTGAAGGGTGCAGAGGAGAAGCCCAAGAAGATGCCAGGTGCTCTGGCTGAACGTGAAGCCTCTCATAGTCATGCAGGTTACAGGAGGAAAAGCAGGCTTATTTGGGAAGGAGGCTTCTAGACCATGATTTCCATTTTAGCCATGTAGTTTTTGAGGTGCTTGTACAAGTTCTAGGTGGAAATTTCCAGGAGGCAGTGGGAAACTCAAAACTTGATCTCAGGAGAGAGACTTGGGCCAGGGGGCTTGGGGAATCATCAGCATAGGGGTGGGAGGAGAGCTGGTAACTGGATAAGATTGCAGTGGAGCATGTACAGAGTGGGAAGAGGTGGTGATGAGCCCAGGGACTCCACCATTCAGTAGATAACTGTGAGATTAGGAAGCCATGAAGGAGGCAGGGAGGGATGTGTGAGAGCAGCATGTGCTCCAGAGAGGCCCATAAAGACTGGATTTGGCTCTCACAGGTCACACATGAAAGAACCTTGAAACCAAAAGGAAAATCATGATGATTTAAGGGGTATAGCCAGTTTCTAGGTCTGCTGTCACAAAATACCAGAAACTAGATGTCTCAGAACAACAGAAACTTACTCTCTCACAGTTTTGGAGGCTAGAAGTTCAAAACCCGGTGTTGGCAGCACCACGCTGTCTCTGAAGATGCCTTTCCAGTAGCTTCTGGGGTTGCCTGCAAGCCCTGACATTCCTTGGCTTGTAGATGCATCACCCAGTTTCCACCCCCATCATCACATGGGGGTGAACCCTGGGAGCATGTCCATGCTCCTTCTCCTCTTCTTCAAAGGACAACAGTCATAGTAGATTGAGGGCCCACTCCTAATTACATCTGCAACAACTTGATTTCCAAAGAAAGTCACCTTCTAAGAATGCTAGGAAGAACATGAATTTTGGGGGCTGTGTGGATACTGTTCAACCTGGAACATGGAGTAAATATATGGCAAGGAAGATGACAGATTAGTTTGATTTAAGCTAGAGAGGGACATAGGATTAAAGGTAGGACATTTTTTTCCAAGACAGGAGAAGTTTAAACATGTTACTTACTACATTGAATAAATGAAAGAGCCATGGACATGGAGAGGCTAAAGATTCTGAAATAGTGCAAGTAATTGATAGCGCAAGCTCCAGGGGGCTGGGGGCTGGAGCGCAGATGGATGGATCAACTGTGGGCAGAACTGGGGCGTGGGAAGGGTGTGCAGATGCAGATGTGTTTGAGGGTGGGGGGCCAGAAGCTCAGTGGGGTGAAGCGTGACAGCGCAGCTCTGAGCACACTGGAGATGTTCACCAAGCAAATCAAGAGCAGATGGCAGAGCGAGCAGCGGAAATAACAGCTTGTGAAATCAACCCTACTTTGTGGGTAGAGGATTAGTTAAGGATTCTAGCCATGGGAACCAAGAGGAGGAGGATGATCTGTTCAATGCCTGTTATGGGACTTTGGGGGAGCAGTTTTGGCCTCAACCTGGACAATGTTCTAGAAGGCCAGAAGGAGGAGCCCTTCAATCGTGAGCCAGCCCCTCACTCTGAGATGAAGTGTCCACAGAGCAGTAACACCGCCCTCTATGTAGCGGCATTACTGCTGTGTAGACACCTCTAGAGGGTAGCAATCTGGAGGGGTCATCATGGAAAAGGGCTGAAGCATAAGAATGTAGGCTCAGTAGTGAGATAGAAAGGATTCTCTGAGAGACTTGGGCAGAGTGGTGGTGGTGGAAGTGGGGGTAAGAAGCCCTCTGCTGTCTCCGTGCCATCATGGAAGTCAGCTCCTCAAGAGCAGAGCCAATCACCATTTAGGCCCCGGTGTTAGCCTTAATTTATTCCTCAGGTGAGGAGAATACTCCTCAAGATGCATTCAAAGTATAAGCTGTCTCTTCTTCAGGGGAGGACTGCCCAGCAGGTTTGAAATTCTGTCATCTGGAAATTCTCTGATGTCTCCCTCAGCTCTTCCCATTCTTTTGCTTCAACACATTTTAAGACCAGGCCCCATAGCAGTAGAATCAGCATGAAAAAACAAGTAGGTTTCAGGAAAAATGATCCCAAGTGGAATCTTTACTGTACTCTGTTTATCAAATGGAAAGCTTAACACAGTAGAAGAGTTTTTGCAGGGTGTATTTATGTCACACCAGTTTTGGGTCTATAGACAGGGGCTTTTTCTGGATCAAACTGCAATTGTCCTGTGCATCCTGGCCTAAAATCTAAGTAGATTAAAAACATTTTCAGAGATATGAGAGTCTAACCCTTAATGGCAAAAATCAGGGCTGAGCCCTAAGCCCATGTTTTATACATATTATACAATTGATTGTGTTGCTGTTACAGCTAGAACACTAGTTCTCCAACCAGGGGTGATTTGCCTTCCAGGAGACGTTTGGCAATGTCTGGGGACATTTTTTTTCCATTTTCAAAAATTGTGGCAAAGCACATAACATAAAATTAGCCGTTGGAACCATTTTCACACGTACAGGGCAGTGGCACTAAGTACATTCCACACTGCTGTGCAGACATCACCGCCATCCATCCATACAACTCCTTATTTTACAAAACTGACACTCTGTACCCATTAAACACTAACTCCTTATTTCCCTCTTCTCCTAGCGCCTGAAAACCATCATCTGACTTTCTGTCTCCATGATATTGACTACTCTAGTTATGTCACATAAGTGGAATCATACTGTCCAGGCATTTTTGATGGTCCCCACTTGGGGTGGGGTGCTCTGGTGTCTAGCGTGTAGAGGCTAGGGAGGTCATTCAACATCACTGACGTCAAATGTCACTCCTACCAAAATTGTGAGACTCTGAGCTAGACAAATCCCATTAGTAATCTCAAGCCATGGAGTATCAGTCAGTAGAGACTAGTTATGTTGCATAAGAAAATGCCTCCACATTTCTGTGGTTTAACACAACTGCTTATTTTTTTGCTCTAACATGGAACATTCTTAATCAGCAACCCAGGCTGGTTGGATTTCTGTATGACTTGGCTTCCATGATGACTGAAGCAGAAAAAGGATTAGTGATCAATTGTGCATTGGCTCTTAAAACTCCCATTTGAAGTGTCCAGGTCATTTTCAGCCACATTTCCTTGGCCAAAATCACAGATCCACACCTCACTTCAAAGGGAGTAAGGAAGTGCGTTTTTATTCTGAAGGAGGACAACCACCACACCTGGCAATTAAAAATAAACTTCATGGTGTTATCACCTGCTTGAAGCACTGATATCAGAGCAGGCCTACCAGTACGAGTGGTGCAGGCTGCATTTTTGTTTTTTTGAGACTGCACTCCAGCCTCATTCTGTTTCCCAGGCTGGAGTACAGTGGAGTGATCACGGCTCATTGCAGCCTTGATCTCCCTAGCGCAAGCAATCCTCTCACCTCAGTCTCCTGAGTAGCTGAGACTACAGGCCTGTGCCACCATACCTGGCTAATTTTTTTTTTTTTTTTTTGCAGAAATGGAGTTTCGCCATGCTGCCTTGGCTGGTCTCAAACTCGGGGTGCAAGTGATCCACTTGTATTGGCCTCCCAAAGTGCTGCGATTACAGATGTGAGCCACCACACCCAGCCAGGCTGCGTTTCATGTGGCATGTGTGTGCTGCCCACAAGAGTCATTCCGTGGTGACCTCATTCTGCATCTTCATGTCTTGTCGTCAAGCTGGCTTTTGCCCAACTTCCAAATTTTCTTTCTGCTTCTGCCTTATCTCCTTTTTGGAACTTTAGATTACCTGCCTTTTCTTTTGGGCTTGATGCTATCTTCTTTTGGCCTCAACACACTCAGATAACCTGAGGCAACTCTGCTTAGGCAGCAGACTTCATGTCAGGACTTCACGGCTTTGGCCTACAGGCTCTGGCGTTAGACTGTCCACTTCTCAGAAAGTGATTTAGCAGCAACTATGCTGGGAGTTAGGTGATTGTGTTTGGAAGAGATTTCAAATATTTAAATGAGTATCATCGTTATACTCCATCCAATAGGTCATTGTTTAAAAAGAAGTTAGTACAACCACTATAGAGAACAGTATGGAGATTCCTCAAAAAACTAAAACTAGAACTACCATATGACCCACTGATAGGTATATATCCCAAAGAAGGGAAATTGGCATATCAAAGAGATATCTACACTTTCACGTTTATTGCAATACTATTCACAATAGCCAGGATTTGGAATCAACTTAAGTGTTCATCAAGAGAGGAACACTTATACACAATAGATACTATTGAGGCATAAAAAAGATTAAGATGCTGTCATTTGCAACAAAATGGATGAAACTGAAGGTCATCATGTTAAATTAAATAAGCCAGGCACAGAAAGACAAACATGACATATTCTTACTTATTTGTGGGAGCTAAAAATTAAAACAAGTGAACCCATGGAAGTAGAAAGTACAATAATGGTTACCGGAGGCTGAAAAGGTAGTGAGGAGGGTGGGAGGGAATGGGAATGGTTAATGGGTACAGAAATATAGTTAGATACAATGAATAAGATCTAGTATTTGCTAGCACCACAGGGTGACTACGGTCAACAATAATTTGTTGTACTTTTCAGAATAACTAAGAGAGTACAATTAGAATGTTCATAACAAAAAGGAATTATCAATGCTTGAGGTGGATACCCCATTTACCCTCATGTGTTTATTACATATTTTATACCTGTATCAAAATATCTTATGTACCTTATAAATATACTCACCTAATATGTACCCACAAAAATTAAAAATAAATTTAATTTTAAAATTAAAAAAAAAAGAAGTTGGTGTCTCTTCATCTTGGCTGTACACTAAAGTCACTGGAGAGCTCTTAAAAATATCCCCTATTTCAAGCAATTCTGAATTAATTGCTTGAGCTTTTTATATGAAGCCTGAGAATTGCAGGTTTATCAGCACATTTTGCATGCAATTCGTCCTGGTTGGTCCCATGAAGAATTCATCTCCTTAGAAACCGTAGACTCTGTTTTGAGAAGGCAGTTAACTGGTAACTCCTGCTCTTGAAACTTTTTCTATTTCTTTTTGCCCATTGTAGAATACAGCACTGTGGGGCCCCAATTAAATAAAAAATGTATTCAAAGATGTCAGAGAATTTTAAGGTATTTTAAAACAAAAATCCTTATCCTACCTACCTTGAGTATCGTTGAGTCTCACTTCCATGTGGAAGTGAAATGAGCCTTCGCCTAAGTAAGAAGAAAAAGAATACCCATCACTTCCGGAGGGGCTCCTGTGTAGTTAGCATTGCACTGAACAATTTTGACATATATGACTTAAAATTCCAGACAGAGTCATGCAAGCTCAGCATTATTATTGCCTGTGTTTTGCAGCTGAGGAAATCAAGGTCCAGAATGATTAAGCAAGATCACACAGGTAAATTGTTAGATTCGGGCTACAAACTCACATCCATAAATTCAAAGCTCTGGATCTTTTTATACATCATGCAGTATAAACTCAGGGCAACTCAGGACAAGTTGGAGTCAAGACTTTACCCCTATAAATATAAGTTCTGACTTCTAGATATCTGGAGCAAGATGTGCATGGCTTCCTGTTACTCAGCAGTGCCCTCGGGGCCATTTCAGGGTCTCTAACTGGCATCCAAGCACTCAGCAGGAAGACTGTCTAATGGATGTTTTAACTTTCTGGGCCTCTGGCCTCCCTAAACTCTGTTTATACTAAGGCAAATCCTCGCAGGGATGTCTCTGAGCACACTACCTTAGATCTAACTCCTAAAAGCCTCCATACAAATAACTATTGTTGGTATACCCTCCACTTCTATGAAGAGTCGGACCCCCGGCCCAAATGAAAGGATTGCTCAGGGTAGCATGGGAATGACTTTTGAAGGTGGCCGTGACACTAACTTGAGGAGGAATATTAAGAAGAACCAGTGGCTGAGACCCCAACGGTCACTCCAGAGTTTGTATGGAAGAGTGAGGGGCTTAGGAAGATGATTGGCGTAGAGGGTCGGAGCGCTGCAGAGCTATCTTGGGCAGTGTTTGCATACCCAGCACACCATTTTCACCTCCACCATGTATTTATTTGGGTGGCTTTGGTAGTGGGCCACTGGCCTTTAAAGGGGTTTAAGGCACTCCCGTTACCCCAGGGCACCACCATGTGAGATACGGAGTCAGAAGGAGATTGTACTCAGTGATGGTGACATCAAGATGTTTGAGTTGAAAGGGAAGTTATTTTGATAAGTATCTGAACAAAGGTTCAGATTTTTGAGAACACACATTTGGAGACATTTTCCACGGTGTTTGTAAGTCTCCTGTTACAGGGCCCGTGTAATAAAGTTCTCTTTTAGCTCATATTCTCCGGCTAACCAGGACAGTCACTGCTCATCCACTTTCAGCTTCTCAGATGTTGTTGACTTTTCTCCTCTGCTCATACTTCTCCAGTTTTCTTTGTCTTTATGGGATTATGTCCTTTGAAAAGCTGCTCTTAGTGGGCCTGGGAGGAAGTTGAGACAATGCCGCGTTTCTCCATAGGGGTTTGGGCATCTTTCACGGTCCTCTTCTATACCTGGATATTTGTGTATTTTTCTTCCTCAGCAGAAATGCCCATCTCATGAGCCTGCTGGTGGGGAGTGTTCCTGGCTTTAGGGTAGATTTTACTGCATTTGTTACCTGGAGTGGCTGGAAGAGAACATGTCCTGAGGGGTGAGTGCGCATTGTAGGAAAAGCAGCATTCAAATCCCATCAGGCATGGGAGCCAAAAAACCTAGACAGGAGGCACTGAAAACGCTCAGGGACAGGTCAGGAGCAAATGCTGGAGGAGAGATGAGGCTGAAGGGCTCAAGAGCCAGAAGACCATAGCCAAATGGGGGACCTCAGAAACTCACTTATATGTGTGTGTGTGTGTGTGTGTGTGTGTGTGTATGTATATATATATATATATATACATACACACATGTACATTTTTTGAGATGGAGTCTCACCCTGTTGCCCAGGCTGGAGGTGCGGTGGTCCTATCTTGGCTCACTGCAACCTTTGCCTCCCAGGTTCAAGCGATCCTTGTGCCTCAGCCTCCCTCAGAAATTTCTACTTTTGGGGTGGGATACCAGAAGGTAAATCAAGATGAAAGAAAATTTTGGGACAAATTGCGATGACGTAATTACTTTAAGAAGACTGGGGCTGTGTGTTGGGGGCACAGGGTCTCTGCCGCAGTCCCAAGGGCAGTGGGAAGCTCATCTGTTAAGACTTTGATGCACTGTAGACCACCTGGGTGTCCCTCACTCTGGCTAAGCCCACGTCTTCATTGCGGCCTTCGCTCTTGCTGTGCTCTGCCTGGGCAAGAACGCTCTTTGGCTAGACATCCTCATGGCTCACTCCTTCAGTGTCTTCAAATCTCTGTTAAATATCACCCTAACAGAGGGGCCTTCCCTGGCCTCTAAAGGACAAAGGAGCACATTTTCCCACCTGCTTATCCTGCTCATCCTTTATAGCACCGCCTGCTGTATTATTTGTCTGTCATTCAGCTTTCTCTCTAGAATGGAAGATCTATGAGAACAAGAACCTGTCTGCTCATTGAGGTATCCCCAGACTCCAGAAAACGTCTGGCCCATAAAAGGGGCTTAATCAACATTTTTTGAATGAAAAATGGAGGAAAAATGATAGAAGAAAGTAAACTCATGAAGAAGAATGCTGAGTGGGGTGGGAGAAGAAGAGGGCAATGGATCCAGGCCTTGCAGGGATTCACTGTCCAAGCAGGAAGTCCAGGGAAAGCCACATGGGCTCCTTCAATGAGGCAAGCTGGAGCTGCTGGCATCCTCTGCAACCTGGGAGCCAGTGCGTGCTGGGTCTCAGGACAGGAGGAGGCTAAGGAACAGCCACCTTCAGAGCCACAGGGCCACTTCAGTCCTCCCTGTTTATTTCCAAGCTGCTGAGAGTGTCATGCACATTTCCTCTTCTCACTTGCCTCTTCACATCCCTAGCTGCCGCAGGAATTTATGGCTTAATTAAAGTGGGAAGCAGGGTTGATATATGTTTATATAAAGTTATATTTTCCTCCATGTAGAAATCACCTTTTTGTTGGAAGAAAACTCGAATGTTAAAATTCTTAGGAGCCCAGGAGTTCAAGACTAGCCTGGGAAAGATTGTAACCCCATCTCTACAAAAAATAAAAAAGTTAGCTAGGAGTGGTGGTACATGCCTGTGGTCCCAGCTATTGGGAGGCTGAGGCAGGAGGGTCACTTGAGCCCAGGAGGTTGAGCCTGTAATGAGCTGTGATCGTGCCACTGCACTTCAGCCTGGATGACAGAGTGAGACCTTGTTTACAAAGAAAGAAAATCAGCACTTAGCAAGGACACTAGAGATAAAGCTAGTTCATGCTCCTTGTTTTCTATGGGAGGACACTGAGGTCCAGGGTCACACAACTCATAAATGGCCAGTCTATGGAAACCCTGTAAGAGGCAGAGTTTGAGGAAAAGGCAGGCACTTGTGAGAACCCCACTGGTGGGCAGGAGCTAAGCCTCCACAGGTGGGGAAGGGAATTAACCCCACCCAGGCTCCAGTCTGGGGGCTCCAGACGGTCCGGGGACACCAGTTAGAACTAAGAGAGAAGGCCAAGGCAGAAGCTCTACTCCTCTGCCTGGACGTGTGAGTGCAGCAGAGGAAGAAGCGTTGGCGAAGCAGCCCAGAAAGACACGAAGAGATGGGAGAGAATGAAGGCAGGGGGTGCCAGAGATGGCAAATCAAGGCAGGGAGTTAATTGAAAAGAGGAGGCGGCAGCGGCTAAGGGTGCACAGTGATTCGAAGTTCGAGTTGGTTATGGGCTGAGGAATTGGCTTTCTGTTTCACTGCTGAGAGGCAACCAGGGTGCAAGGAAAGGAGGGGAGGAGGGAGGCGGGAACACCGAGGAGTGAACATAGATAGAACCTTCCAGATGTTGGCTGAAGATGGAAAGAAGAGGGAGGAGGGGTTCTGGAGGGAGAAATAAGTTAAAGAGTATTTCTTTATATGGGGAGATATGGGAGTCTGGGGTTTTATTTTTGGCTTGTGAGAATGAGCTAACCTTGTATAAAGGGATTAAAAATTTTTTTAAAAAAGATTTATATCTGAGTCTTAAGTCTTTTATCTTTAAAACAAGGATAAAAATCTATGTGGTTGGCTTATGAGGATTAAAATGTGAAAACAGGCCGGGCGCGGTGGCTCAAGCCTGTAATCCCAGCACTTTGGGAGGCCGACGTGGGTGGATCACAAGGTCATGAGATCAAGACCATCCTGGTCAAAATGGTGAAACCCCGTCTCTACTAAAGATACAAAAAATTAGCTGGGCATGGTGGCACGTGCCTGTAATCCCAGCTACTTGGGAGGCTGAGGCAGGAGAATTGCCTGAACCCAGGAGGCGGAGGTTGCGGTGAGCCGAGATCGCGCCATTGCACTCCAGCCTGGGTAACAAGAGCGAAACTCCG
>JAPYYA010000050.1:28486-49255 GCA_028533165.1 Leontopithecus rosalia | reverse complement strand
CTGGAGTGCAATGGCACGATCTCGGCTCACCGCAACCTCCGCCTCCTGGGTTCAGGCAATTCTCCTGCCTCAGCCTCCCAAGTAGCTGGGATTACAGGCACGCGCCACCTTGCCCAGCTAATTTTTTGTATCTTTAGTAGAGACGGGGTTTCACCATGTTGACCAGGATGGTCTCGATCTCATGACCTCGTGATCCACCTGCCTCCGCCTCCCAAAGTGCTGGGATTACAGGCTTGAGCCACCGCGCTCGGCCTATTTTCATGTTTAAAAATGAAACTTATATTTGAGTCACAGGGAGGGCTCAAAAATATCAAGTCCCATTTATTACTAGAATGTCTGATTTTTCATTTGAAGTCTTGTGGGAGTTTGGACAGTGCTGTTCAAAATAGTCTTTTTCTACCCCCTGAGTTTCAAATCAATAAAGAAGAAGACATCAAAGTCTGTCAGAGAGAGACAAATCACCATCTTGTGATTTGTAAACTGAATTGAAGATAATAGCTTGAATATTTGGCCATAATCTGGTCTATTCCAAGTCTAGATCATGGGATGACTTATCTAGGGGAGATTCTTCATACTCATTTACCCAGTTGCACTCTTTTGAGTGTATTGATATGCTTTGAGCCCCAGTTGTGGGACCTTATAGGAGGAAAGCTAAGCCTGAAGTCTGCATGCCCACCAGAGGAAAGTGTGAGATGAATGCGTAAAACACAACCATCTTATAGTCATCTGAAAAAAGAAAAAATCTAAATCATGCTAGCTCAGATATTCTTCCTGATTCACAAACAAAGAAGAGAACCCCTCATCTTCAGGGGAAAATCAAAGTTGAGGAAAAAAAAAGACAGGGGAATGATCTCTCCCGATTACTTTTTTCTTTTTTTGGTGGAGATGGGGTCTTGCTATGTTGCCCAGGCTGGGTTTTTTTCAAGACAGAGTCTCACTCTGCATCCAAGCTGGAGTGCAGTAACACAATATTTCTCACCACAACCTCTGCTTCCTGGGTTCAAGTGATTATCCTGCCTCAGCCTCCCAAGTAGATGGGACTATAGGCCCCTGCCACCACACCTGGCTAATTTTTGTATTTTTAGTAGAGACAGGGTTTCACCACATTGGCTAGGCTGGTCTTGAACTCTTGACCTCAAGTGATCAAAAAAAGAGAAAAAAGAGGCCAAGAGCTGGGGGAAGGAATAAGAGATCCAAAAGAAGAGGGGAATATGCCACATTTAAAGTAGGGGGAGTAGCTTTTTTGAATCATGGAGTTGAGTTATGGTTATGTCAAGGGAGAACAGGGTTCAGCAAAGCTTAAGCAGAGAATGCAAGAGGAGAGCAGTGAAAGTTCAGCCTGAAGAAGGAGAAGCAGAGACCTGCTTTTTATTGCAAGGATGATGTAGAATTGTTTTCAACATTTACAGAATGATGGAGAAACATAATCATTTTATATTTAGAAGGCTCACTCTGGCTGTAGAGTGGAAAATGGCTAGAAAGGTGAAATCCTGAAGGAAGGGACACAATGAACGGTCTTTTGAGGGAAAAGAAGATGCAACTTGAACTGTGATGGTGGTAGGAGCATAATGAGGAGTGGGAAGACTGTGAGACGCTTCCTAGGCAGTATTACAGGACTTGGTTATTCCACAGAGGTGAAAGATAAGGGAGAAAGGAATGGAAGCTGGATTCTAATTTGTCATAATACAGAACTTTGAGCATTTTGTAGCTTTTGAATAAATGTAAGCCCAAGATGAACCGAATTAAAATGGGAAAGTGGAATCTTTTCTATTTTCCAAAAAGCTCCCAGGAAACAAAATTATGCCTGTAACTTGTGTAGTCTTTAGCTATTGTGCTGGTTTTTTTTTTAACCGCTTTGAGTGATCCTAATAAATACACAAATGCTGGTGCAAACAGGGAATATGAAAACCAAGTGAGAGGTTGTGACTGCAGGCATTCCAAGGCAACCCAGATGGTGTGCCTGACAATAGAACAGTTTCTCTCCATCTACTGTTGCTTCCCACCTAGACTACTAGGACAGCTTCCCAAGCAGTCTTGCAACTTCCAGTCTTGTCTTTTCCAATTGTCCCCTCCATCATTGCGGTGCAACCACAATAGTTTTTCAAAAAGGCATATCTCAGACTGTCATCACCTTTATATAAAACTTTCCAATAGCTTCCTTTTGCCATAAGGACAAAGTTCAGACCCGCAACGTGGTTGTTTCTGCATAATTTGGCCCCTGCCTGCCTGCCTACTTGATTTCTTACTACTCTCTACCTTACATGATGCTCCAGCCACACTGAACTGCCTGTCCTCAGTTCCTTTAACAATCTGTGCTTGCTCTCTTACCTCTTGGTTCTCTTTTACTGCATCTTTCTTTGCCTACTTGTGTTTCAGGTCCTGCCTTAGACTTTGCTTCCTCTGGAAAGCCTCCCTGACCTTTTAGATCTGGGTTAGGGACCTCCTTTTGCGTAGCATCCTCATACGCCTTGTCTCAATCAGTTTAATGGGGCCCAGCTTACTTTTAATCTGGTTTGGTCCAAGGTTAGATTTTAGACTTTCAGAAAGAGTGAATGGACTGTGTTTTTGTAACCAAGTATCCCCATTTTCCTACGAGATAATTTAACTATGTTATTACTTTCTCTTCTCTTCCTTTTTCCCCTGTTCCCCGTAGCCTACTTAGCCCTTTAGAAATGCAAATATAACCTTTCAGCTCCCCTCACCAGACATTCCCTACAGGGCGAGTTATCTAACTGTGGCTCCAAGAGGGCTCTCTCCTGACAGTCAATTTGCACAGTAAAGCAAGCCCCCAGGGCAAGTTCATCTAACTGTGGCTCAACAGGGCTCTCTCCTGACAATCAATTTGCAAAGTAAAGCAAGCCCCCAGGGAACTCTCATCTCCAGGGGGTCACCTCAGAAGTTGCATCCACTTGGCCACTTTTACAACTTATTTCTGCTCAGGAAGGTGCCAACTCAACTGCCTGGTAGATAACCACCTGGAAGCAGTGGCTGGAGCACCGCCTTTGCTCTCCCCTCCCTCATAAAAATGCGCACTTTTGGCTCCAAAGGTGAAGTGGCACATTTAAAGGCAGGAAGCTTTGTACCCCTTCCCCCAAGCTAGTTTGGGAATAAATTCACTTTTATTGTAACAGACTTCACTTTTGTTAATTGAACTCTATATGCAGTTGCATGTTCTTCAAATAGCCCTAAAAGGATATAGATTCTCTTACTTGTTGGGTGATACAAAGCTGCTATATAGCAAGTGGCCACTATGTGCTCCACGGTGATTCTAGCTTACCAAAAGATGATTAATCTGAAGACAGAGTTAGGTACTTCTGTGACTGCTAAGGAAATGAACAGGGAATTGGGTCTTACAAGAAGGCTGACCCACGTCCACTGGATAGAAGAATGGACAGCCAATCCCCAGAGCTCCCATATGAAGTTGTACTCCATGTTTTCAGCCTGGAATTTTTTGTTCATAGCCTGTAACACAGAAGGCAAGCTTGGACAATTTCTTTCTTTCTTTCTTTCTTTCTTTCTTTCTTTCTTTCTTTCTTTCTTTCTTTCTTTCTTTCTTTCTTTCTTTCTCTCTCTCTCTCTCTCTCTCTCTCTCTCTTTCTTTCTTTCTTTCTTTCTTTCTTTTCTTTTTTTTTTTGAGATGGAATCTTGCTCTGTTGCCCAGGCTGGAGTGCAATAGCATGCTCTCAGTTCACTGCAAACTCTGCCTCCCGGATTCAAGTGATTCTCTGGAGTAGCTGGGATTACAGGCACGTGACACCACACCTGGCTAATTTTGGTATTTTTACTTGAGACGGGGTTTCACCATGTTGGTCAGGCTGGTCTCAAACTCCTGGACTTGTGATCTGCCCGCCTCAGCCTCCCAAAGTGCTGGGATTACAGGCATGAGCCACTGCACCCAGCTGACAGTTTCTTTTCCTTTTCTTTTCTTTCTTTCTTTTTTTTTTTTTTTTAATTTGAGACAGGGTCTTACTCTGTTGCCAGGCGCTAGGCTGGAGTATAGTGGTGTGATTTCAGCTCACTACAACCTCTGCCTCCCAGGTTCAAGCAATTCTCCTGCCTCAACCTCCCAAGTAGCTGGGACTACAGGCAAACACCACCACGCCCAGCTAATTTTTGTATTTTAGTGGAGACGGGGTTTCACTCTGTTGGCCAGGATGGTCTTGATCTCTTGACCTCGTGATCCACCCACCTTGGCCTCCCAAAGTGCTAGGATTACAGGCGTGAGCCACCACACCTGGCCCCTTTTATTAAATTTCATTTTTTTGAGACAGAGTCACACTCTGCTGCCCAGGCTGGAGTGCAGTGGTGTGATCTCAGCCTCCTGAGTCTCTGGGACTACAGGCATGCCCCACCACACCTGGCTAATTTTTCTTTTGTATTTTTAGTAGTGACGGAGTTTCGCCATGTTGGCCAGGCTGATCTCGAACTCCTGACCTCAAGTCCTCTGCCTGCCTCAGCTTCCCAAAGTCCTGGAATTAAAGGTGTGAGCCACCGTGCCTGGCCTTTCAATGAGAACTTAACAGACTGTGACATTGAGGAGAAGGACTACTGAGGCCTGCAGAGGAGCTGCCATAAATAGCGTTAGCCACATTGACAGTAAGACAGGTGTCTGAGCCACATGGCCTAAGGCTGCCTCGGTTTCAGCAGGCAGCTACACCAAGCCTCTGACTTAAATCTTAACAGTACCAACAATAGCACAGTGATTCCAGAGCAATGAGCTGTTGGGGCAGCTGTTGTGATGCAGCCCAGTTGCAGGGTACTTGCCTGAGTTCCCACTGAGAAGGCAAGCTACTTCCAGGACATTGTTGGGACGCGTTAGAAGGATTTTGCAGCGTATTTCCATATGTATCAGGGAGAAACAATGTGCTGAAAGATGATTCTCAAAGGCAGAGCTTCGCAAACTTTTTAACATGTTGGCACATATTGAATAGCATATTTAGACAAACTGAAGATTCTGCTCATAGCCAGCGATAGCCATCTTGGGAGCTCAGACTGGTCCAAGCTCCATTTGATTATCCAAGAGCTGAGGGATTCAATATTGAGAGCAGGGCAATCCATTTGGGGACATCAGTTAGAAAGCTGTGCTTAGGCCAGGCGCGGTGGCTCATGCCTGTAATCCCGTACTGTGGGAGGCCAAGGTGGGTGGATCATGAGGTCAGGAGTTCGAGACCAGGCTGGCCAAGACTGTGAAACCCTATCTTTACTAAAATTAGCTGAAGAACATGAGCAAAACTCCAGCTCAAAAAAAAAAAAAAAAAAAAAAAAAGCTGTGCCTAATGAACTCAGTAAATTCTTTGTGGGAAGACGATTATAAAAAATAAGGACATTTTCAGCCAAGCATAGATTCTAAAATTTTTTAAAATTTTTTCTTTTTCGGAAACTCTACTTACCTTGGAGGTAACACTTTTTTAAAAGAGATGAGTAGCCTGGGTGTGGTGGCTTACACCTGTAATCCCAGCACTTTGGGAGGTCGAGGTGGGCAGATCACAAGGCCAGGAGTTTGAGACTAGCCTGGCCAATACAGTGAAACCCCACCTCTACTAAAAATACAAAACTTAGCCAGGCGTGGTGGCACATGCCTATAATCCCAGTGACTCGGGAGGCTGAGGCAAGAGAATTGCTTGAACCCAGGAGGTGGAGGTTGCAGTGGGCCAAGTTCGTCACACTGCACTCCAGCCTGGGCGACAGAGCAAGACTCCTGTCTTGAGAAAAAAAAACCAGGAGGCAGAGGTTGCAGTGAACTGAGATTGTGGTGAGGAAGGAGACCCAGGCATCTGGGATCACCTGCCCCTTGACTAATTTCACTGCATTTCAATAGAAGAAAAGGCTGGCGACTGGCGCCTCCTAAATCACCTTCCTGTAAATAGGCATGGTGTGAGGGAATCTTTCCAGAAGACATTGTTTTTACTTAGACAAGATCAAACCCCCACCCCACTCCTCCGTTGACCAAGACCCTTTCATACGTGATTTCTAAAGCTGTCAATCCAAGAGCCTTTCATACGTGATTTCTAAAGCTGTTAACCCAAGACCCTTTCACTCGTAATTTCTAAGGCTGTAAACCTGAGATTCTTTCATGTGTAATATCTAGAGTATAAGCCTACATAAAGGCAGAGCTTCTCTTTGTTAGGCGAGCTTGGTCATTTAGACAAATTGTCACCTGGCTCCCGGCCATAATAATAAAAAACACGTCTTTCCGTGTTCGAGAGGTCTGTTTCTCTCGGCCGCTCCTGCTTCAGTACCATCGTACTCCAGCCCGCACAACAAGAGGGAAACCGTCTCAAAAGAAGAAGATGAGTAAAAAATTTTACAGAGCAGTCTTAGCCATGTTTCTATACCTTAAGAACTTTCCGCCGGGCGCGGTGGCTCAAGCCTGTAATCCCAGCACTTTGGGAGGCCGAGGCGGGTGGATCACGAGGTCAACAGATCGAGACCATCCTGGCCAATACAGTGAAACCCCACCTCTACTAAAAATACAAAACTTAGCCAGGCGTGGTGGCACATGCCTATAATCCCAGTGACTCGGGAGGCTGAGGCAGGAGAATTGCCTGAACCCAGGAGGCGGAGGTTGCGGTGAGCCGAGATCGGGCCATTGCACTCCAGCCTGGGTAACAAGAGCGAAACTCCGTCTCAAAAAAAAAAAAAAAAAAGAAAGTGAGGGGGGCTCTCCTCCCTGAAACCTGCCTTTCTAGACCAAACGCAATAGTTAGATGGAGAGTCCGTCAAATGGAAAGAACCACCCAGCATGAAAACAACGGGCCCATCAAATATGCTTTAAGGGATGACCTTTGTAAGGGTTATTGCCGAGTTTAAAATGAAGAAACCGAGGCCAGTATAAGAAAATTAAATGCCTGTTTATTCAGCTCCCTGGCGAGGTTCTATGGTCCGGGGAAAGGGGGCCAGAGAAGTCGCGCTGACTTCCTGGGGCTTGGGGTTTTTGTGGCTGTGAGTACCTAGCAACAGCAGGGTGCTCCGATTGGCTCTGGGGAAGTGGGATTGGGCCGCTATTGGTTGGCGGGTTGTCTGGCGGGTTTTTGGGTGCAAGATTTGGTTAGGGTTGCATCAGCCGGAATTCCCGACTGGAGGGCTGGGTGCACAACTGGGTTCTGAGGGCAGAGCTGGTGCCGAGTGCAGAGTTGGGTGCTGAGTGCACAGCTGGGTGGCTGTCGCTGTCCGGGCTCCTGATGAGGCATCCGGCCTTACAACCTTCACTGTAGCCTGCTTCTCTCAGGCCTCCAAGGTAAGGAAAGAGAGCTGGAAGTACTAGCATATAAGAGAATCCTGTGATTGTGCAAGTCAAGGAGGAGAATCATTCGCATAAGGGTAGAAATAACTGGTTTAGAGGTCGTGTCCAGAAGAACGGGTGCTGAACTTCTACTGTTCCCCCTCCTTTCAGAGCCACTGAGAAGGTTCAGTGCCACCTGCTTCCTGACCAGTGTCAAATCCGGGTCATTACAGTCCCTGAACACTCCCTCCTCCATGCCATCAACCACCCTCTGTCTTGTGGCCTGATACTGACATTTTGCCTAAAATCCAACTGGTGTCTGTGGATTTTCTGTTAAGAAAAATTTTAATATAGTCTGGGCACAGCAGCTCGTGCCTGTAATCCCAGCACTTTGGGAGGCCGAGGTGGATGGATCACGAGGTCAGGAGTTCGAGACCAACCTGACCAACATGGTGAAACCCCGTCTCTACTAAATTAAATTTTTCTACAAAAATTAGCCAGGCATGGTGGTGGGCACCTGTAATCCCACCTACTCGGGAGGCTGAGGCAGGAGAATGGCTTGAACCCAGGAGGCAGAGGTTGCGGTGAACCAAGATTGTGCCATGTACTCTGGCTTAGGGCAACAAGAGTGAAACTCCATCTCAAAAAAAAAAATTAATATAAATACTAGATAGTATAACATGTCAATAAGCAATGGTTTTCAAGCAGATGAAATATGCTGTCCTCATCATGGAACTATGGTCCTGAAGAGGTTTCACCCCGGAGTTGCAAAATCTCCTTAGAGGAAATTCTTCTGAAAGAGCCTTGTAACTGTGCTGGGACATCTGTTTTCATAGGAGGCCAAGGGAGCAGGTTCATGAGCAACTGAGAGTCGATTTCATGTTTACAATGTAAACCCTCCATGGTTCACACTCCTCCAGACCTGGATTCTGGCCGAAGAGCATAAAGATGAGTCATCAAAGACGGATAAAGGAAAAATAAAGGGGAAATGAAGCAATATAATGGAGCAAAAATAAATTAAATCAATACAACCAAAAATAGCTAAAATGGGACTCATAGGAGATTAATGAGGAGAATGGCTCCTCATTAGGATGGCTAGAGTCAATCTTTCCCAATTCAACTTTAAGAATTAAAAAATGAGATATGTTGGAAGGCACGTTTCCAATGTCTAATAAAATTTAGAATACTCATACCTTTTGACCAAAAAAGATACTTCTTAGGACTTATTAATATATACCTATGTAAAAGAAGCAGAGATATATTTAATAAGATGAAGGTATGGTGGCTGAGGCAGAATTGCTTGAGTCCAGGAGTTTGAGACCAGCCTATGCAATATGACAAAACCCCTATCTCTAAAAAAAATACAGAGATTTTCTTTAATTATTATTTTCTGGAGATGGAAGTCTTACTATGTTGCCCAGGCTGCTCTGGTTTAGAAGTGGTGCCAAGAAGAGTAAGAGGCTGAGGTGCCAAGAAGTACTAAACTTCTGCTGTTTTTTTACTTTGAGGCAGTCTCACTCTTGTTGCCCAGGCTGAGTGCAGTCGCACAGTCTCAGCTCACTGCAACCTCTACCTCCCAAGTTCAAATGATTCTCCTGCCTCAGCCTCCCACGTAGCTGGGACTACAGGTGCCCACCACCACGTCTGGCTAATTTTTGTATTTTTAGAAGACATGGGTTTCACCATGTTGGTCAGGCTGGTCTTGAACTCCTGACCTTGTGATCTGCCTACCTCGGCCTCCCAAAGTGTTGGAATTACAGGTGTGAGCCACCACCATGCCCAGCTTGTTTTTTTTGTTTTGTTTTGTTTTGTTTTGAGACAGAGTTTAGCTTTTGTTGCCCAGGCTGGAGTGCAATGGCATGATCTCAGCTCACCAGAGCCTCTGCCTCCTGGGTTCAAGCGATTCTCCTGCCTCAGCCTCCTAAGTAGCTGGGATTACAGATATGGGCCACCACGCCTGACTAATTTTGTATTTTTTACTGGAGACGGGGTTTCTCCATGTTAGTCGGGCTGGTCTCAAACTCCCGACCTCAGGTGATCTGCCTGCCTCAGCCTCCCAAAGTTCTGGGATTACAGTCATGAGCCACCATACCCGGCCTAAACTTCTACTGTTTCTCCTCCCTTCAGAGCCTCTGTGAAGGTTCAACGCCACCTGCTTCCTGACCAGTGTCAAATCCGGGCCGTTACAGACCCTGAACAGTCCCAGGGACTGTTATCCATTCAGTTTTCTTCAATTAGTTACTGTTTCTCAGACTTTGTTTTTCATTAACCTGTCATTTTCGGGCCAAGTATGGTGGCTCATGCCTGTAATCCCAGCACTTTGGGAGGCCAAGGCAGATGTATCACCTGAGGTCAGGAGTTTGAGAGCAGCCTGGCCAACATGGTAAAACCCTGTCTCTACCAAAATTACAAAAATTAGCCAGTCATGGTGGTGCACACCTGTAGTCCCAGCTACTAAGGAGGCTGAGGCAGGAGAATCGCTTGAACCCAGGAAGCAGAGGTTGCAGTGAGCCAAGATCTTGACAATGCACTCCAGCCTGGGTGACAGAGCAAGACTCCATCTCAAAACAAAGAAACACCTGTCATTTTTAAAGAGTACAGGCTACTAACTACTTAATTATCCCCTAGTTTGGGTTAGTCTGATGTTTCTTCAAGATGTATGCTTTTTTTCTTGCAAGGGATACCATGGAAGTAATGATATATTTTTCTTATTGCATTCCATCGGGGCACAGGACTTGTGCTTCACTATTGATGATAACTTTTTTTTTTTTTGAGACAGGGTCTTACTCTGTTGCCCAGGCTGAAGTGCAGTGGTACAATCATGTCTCACTGCAGCCTCAACCTCCCCGGGTTCAGGTGATCCTCCCATGTCAGCCTCCCAAGTAGTTGGGACTACAGGCGCACACCACCACACCTGGCTAATTGTTATATTTTTGGCAGAGATGAGGTTTCTCCATGTTTGACTGGTCTCAAACTTCTGGACTCAAGTGATCTGCCTGCCTTGGCCTCCAGAAGTGCTAGGATTACAGGCATGAACCACCATGCTGAGCCCCAATGATAACATTTATCACTTGGTTAATGTGTTCACCAAGTTTCTCCCCTATGAAATTAATTAATGAGTTCATTGTGTTCACTGATTAATAAATAGTTAATTAGTACTTTGTAGTAATATACCTTAATACTTTTACTATAAACTTTTACTATAAGGTAGAACTTTTCCCTCATTTATTCACTCATTTTAAAATTTATATCACTATGTGTTCACATACATTTATTTTACTCTGAGGTTTAATCTGTAACTTCTTTTTTTTAAATGGAGTCCTGGACTGTTGCTCAGGCTGGAGTGTAGTGGCACGATCTCAGCTCACTGCAACCTCTGTCTCCTAGGTTCAAGTGATTCTCCTGCGTCAGTCTCCCAAGTAACTGGGATTAAAGGTGCCCACCACCATGCCTTGCTATTTTTTTGTATTTTAGTAGAGATGGGGTTTCACCGTGTTGGCCAGGCTGGTCTCGAACTCCTGACCTCATGATCCATCTGCCTCAGTCTCCCAAAGTGTTGGGATTACAGGGGTGAACCACCGTGCCTGGTCTCAATCTGTAACTATTATTACAAATAGTTAAATATTGTCCGAATTGTCACAGATTTTGCCAGTGGGAGTTCCTTCGAACTGACTCCTATGTCCTTTTGATATGTACTCTTAAATCTTTTTGTTTTCCTTTTAGACACAGGGTCTTGCTATGTTGCCCAGGCTGGAATGGAATGGTTATTCATAGATACCCTCCTATTACTAATCAGCATGGATGTTTGATCTGGTCTATTTCCAGTCTGAGCCAGTTCACCCCTCCTTATGTAACCTGGTGGTCCTCTGCTCCCAAGAGGTAATCATACTGATGCCAAACTTAGCACAGTCACCTGACTGGCATAGCACATTATAGCTTAGAACTCCTGGACTCAGTGATCCTCCTGCCTTAGTCTCCTGAGTATTTGGAACTACAGGCACACACCACCACACCGGCACCCTTCAATCTTAGAGCTCTTTCTTTCTATCTCTCTGGCAAAACAAGATACATCTGGCTTATCTTGTATTTTCTCTGTCACAGCCAGAGACAGACATTTCTCCAAGGAGCACAGGTTCTTTTTATGTGACAATGGTACTTAGAAACCAAGATCTGGATGGTAGGTGTGTTCACTACCATGGAGAAACTTTTCAAGAGGAGACTGAGTGACAATCAGTTTTACTGTTACATTTCTTCATTTTGCTCAGTGATACCTCCAAGATTGCTCTCGGTGCCAGATAGCTTCTATTTATTTTCCCCACCACATCCAGTTACTAGCTTTCTCTGTGTTGCTCTCTTCCCAAGAGCCTGAATGGTATGGACCATAATGGTCAGTTGCCAAGTCCACAAGTCCACTGTCATTCGGATTGGGTTCAGCCAGTGCAGAGCCTCAGTAAGAAAAAAGAAGAAAGAGGGCCAGGCACAGTGGCTCATGCCTGTAATCCCTGCATTTTGGAAAGCTGAGGCAGGTGGATCACCTGAGGTCAGGAATTCAAGACCAGCCCAGCCTACATGGTGAAACCCTGTCTCTACTAAAAATACAAAAATTAGCTGGGTGTGGTGACACATGCCTGCAATTCCAGCTACTTGGGAGGCTGAGGCAGGAAAATCACTTGAACCTGGGAGGAAGAGTTGCAGTGAGATGAGATTATGCCACTGCACTACAGCCTGGGCCAGAGTTAAACTCCATCTCAAAAAAAAAAAAGGAGAAAGAGGAGAGGAAAGTTGGGGTATTTATTGCCCTGTCTCCCTTCTTGCCAGGTATCTTTGAATTGGCTGTATCCCTCAACTGGAACCTCTCATTTTTCACAGGCCCTCTAACTCTACAAGATTCTCTTCTCCCTGTTCCCGGTAACTGCTTTCCAAACCTTCCTTCAGGCAGTAAGCTCCACGCTCTCCTGAATTCAGACCTTTGTAAATAAACCCTCCTCGAATGATCTGAGGTAAACCGGCCATCTGTTTCTGTTGGGATGCAGACACTCTCTGGGTAAAAACATGAATGCTCCAGAGTTGCTTTCCCTGTTTCCCAAGATATGTGGTCACCAATGATTCAAAAAACAAGACTCCTTGTGAAGCTGCAACTCTAGTATGAAAGCCTTCCTGTCTCAGGGCAAGCGCTGGCAAACTTTTTCTGTAAGGTTGCCAGACAGTAAATGCTTTGGACTTTGAGCTGTACAGTCTCCTGTAGCTTCTCTACTCTGCCATTGCAGTGCAATAGCAATTAGAGAAAATAGGTAAACAGATGGGCTTGCTCCTGACATACAAGGAACACTCCTAAGGGTTCTAATTCAGTCAAATGTTTGTGGTAGGATTTTGTTAGATATTGTTTATACAGTCAAGGAATGTATTTTGTAAGTTTCATTTTACAGATTGGGAAACTGAAAATTTATTGAGATCAATGATTTGCCCTATGTCTTATGCAGTGGCAGTAGCAATAATAATACTCGGATGCTAAATTATTTGTTCCTGTGAAGGTAATATTATTCTGGAGAACAGTTGATAGAATAGAGGTTTGTTTTTTTGTTGTTTTTTTTTTTAGATGGAGTCTCACTCTGTTGCCAGGCTGACTGGAGTGCAGTGGTACAATCTTGACTCACTGCAACCTCCCCCTCCAAGGTTCAAGCGATTCCCCTGCCTCAGCCTCCCGAGTAGCTGGGACTGCAAGTGCTTGCCACCATGCCCAGCTAATTTTTTGTATTTTGTTAGAGATGGAGTTTCACCATGTTGGCCAGGTCTCCTGACCTTGTGATCTGTGATCCGCCTGCCTCGGCCTCCCAAAGTGCTGAAATTACAGGCATGAGCCACTGTACCTGGCCTAGAACAGAGATTTTTGAGGCTAGGAGGTTTTAAGGGTTTGTTGGAAATCATACCGTCTATTGATAGGCTTAGCTCTAGACAAACTGTAGCATTATATGGTTGTGTATATTATAACAGTATGACCAGAGGAAGGAGTGCGACATTTTGAGTGTCTCCCTAACTAGGTTCTTTGCTATCAAAGAGCTACTGAATCAAATCATTCTGAAGTCATCTTTACCTTTAAACTTTCCAGTTCTAGTTATAATTAAATAGTTTGACTTGGGCTTTCTGTCTTACTACTGGAAGCATTCTAATAGACAGCCAGAGCTTCCTGCTGTTTATTGATCAAGAAGCCAAAAGAAAATATTTAGCAACCAGAAGCTATTGAGTATATAATACCATAGATATATGTTTATTTTATCCTGATTTTTCTTTCTGAAATGCTAAAAGCTTTTCAGCTTAAAAGCTTATAGCAAAAGTGAAAATATTTGTTTCATATATTCAGGAAAACTCATTAAAATTTGTAATTACTCAGATATTATTTAACTTGTAGTATACTTGATTATATGCGTTGCATGAAAACTATCCATAACTTAGAGCGAAAGCAGGTTATATAAAATTATGTTGAAAAGATCTTTAAATGAATTTTATAGTCTACTAGCAGTTTGCCCATCTAGGCAGTCATGAACCATTTATTGAATGTCCATTAAGTGCAAACTAGAATCAGTGGAATTAGAGCAGGCGAAGTGTGCAATCCAAACACAGCAAGAAGCAGTGGAGTTCCAGCATGGTCATTTTATGACCATTTTATCATCACCTTCTTCTTTTTTTTTTTTTTTTTTTTGAGACGGAGTCTCGCTCTGTCACCTACGCTGGAGTGCAGTGGTGTGATCTTGGCTCACTGCAACTTCCACCTCCCAGGTTCAAGCAATTCTTCTGCCCCCCCCCCCAGATAGCTGGGACTACAGGCATGTGCCACCATGCCCGGCTAATTTTTTGGATGGTCTGGATCTCCTGACCTCATGATCCGCCCGTTTCAGCCTCCCAAAGTGCTAGGATTATAGGCATGAGCCACCGCGCCTGGTCCATCACCTTCTTTTTAAAAACCTAGTGTCTATTGGTGAAATGCCGACTTGTTATTTATAAAATGAATTTGGGAAGGGGATGATTGACAGTTGTCATAGTCTATTTTGTGCTGCTATAACAGGGTAATTTATAAAGAACAGACATTTATTATTTCTGGAGGCTGGAAAGTCCAAAATCAAGGCATTTGGTCTGGTGAGGGCCTTCTTGCAATATCCTAGCAGGCAGAAGGGCAAGCTAGCCAAATGCTGCATGAATTCATGCCTCTTTTCAAAGGACCTTAAATCCATTAAAGATGGAGCAGCTCTTATGGCCTAATCACCTCTTACAGGTCCCACTTCTTAATACTATCACATTAGCAAGAACTAAATTTTGGAGGGCACCCATTCAAACCATAGCAATGGCCTGCCTACCTGTCTTCCTTCCTTCCTTCCTCCCTCCCTCTTCTCTCCTCCTCTCCCCCCCTCCCCTCCCCTCCCCTCCTCTTCCTTCTGTTCTTTTTTCCTTTTTCTGTCCACAAATGTTCTTCCACCACGTGGCTGTGCTGGAGTCTCTGAGCCTACTGAGGCTCAAAACGCTGCCCAATTTGTGAATCATTCATCAAACCATAGCAATGGCTTTTTATTTATTTGCAAGCAAAGTAATAGCAATTCTATAGTGAAAATACTCTTGCTATTCCAATAAGAAAAATGTGAAGTCTGGGGCAGGGAAGGGGTAAGCATTCCATATGTTTTTAATGCTTTGCCTAGTCTATTAAGTTTCTTTGTTTTGTTGGAATACCTAAGTCAATGAATTCAGTATTGATTTATTTCAAAGGCTTGAAGGCTTGAAGTCTTGAGAGAGAATGGAAAGAAGGAAAGATTTTTCTTGACTGTATTAGGCCTTGAGGCATAGAAACTGTAGCCATGAAAAGCACATCAGAGACATCTTTGTTCCTTGTTAAAACCTGTGGAAAGTAACTCTATGGCTAAGGTTGAAAGGTATATTACTGATAAGTGAGAAGATTTATCATTTAAGCAGGATTTCTTAATCCCACCAAAGTAAACTAGACTATATCATGACCATGCTGGAGCTCCACTGCTTCTTGCTGAATTTTTCAGGTTACACACTTTGCCTGCTCTAATTCCACCGGTTCTAGCTTGGACTTAGTGGACATTCCATCAACAGTTCATGACTGACTACCTGGGCAAATTAATGGACGATTGTATCATTCATTTGAGGATCTTTTCAATTTAATTTTTACTCTAACACATCCCATCAGACATGTTAAGTATTTTAATTACATTTCTTTTTTCAATTATAAAAAAATAAGTGGTGGCCCAGAGGCAGAAGCTCACGCCTGTAATCCCAGCACTTTGAGAGGCCGAGGTGGGTGGATCACAAGGTCAGGAGTTTGAGACCGGCCTGGCTAAGATGGTGAAACCCTGTCTCTACTAAAAATACAAAACGAAACAAAATAAACAAAAAAACTAGCCAAGTGTGGTGGCACATGCCTGTAATCCCAGCTACTTGGGAGGCTGAGACATGGGAATCCTTTGAACCTGGGAGGCGGAGGTTGCAGTGAGCCAAGATCACACCACTGCATTCTAGGCTGGGCAACAGGGTGATTCTGTCTCAAAAAAAAAAGAAATTTGAAAATTCATACCTATAACTACTTTCTTCTTTTTTTTTTTTTTGAGAAGGAGTGGAGTGCAATGGCACGATCACTGCAACCTCCACCTCCTGGGTTCAAGCAATTCTCCTGCCTCAGCCTCCCGAGTAGCTGGGACTACAGGTGTGCGCCACCATGCCCAGCTAATTTTTTTATTTTTAGTAGAGACGGAGTTTCATCATGTTGATCAGGATGGTCTTGATCTCTTGACCTCATGATCCACCCACCTGGGCCTCCTGAAGTGCTGGGATTATAGGCGTGAGCCACCATGCCCGGCCACAACAACTTTCTAAGTAGGTAGTATTATTTTCCTTGTTTTGTAGATGAGAAAACTCTGTAAGTTATATTGCCTGTGAAGCTATATAAAATACATGCATTTATATAGAGGGACATTAATAAGGTAATTTAATAAAAAAAATAGAGACATTAGGCCAGGCAGAATGTCTCATGCCTATAATCCTAGTACTTTGGGCAGCTGAAATGAGAGGATTGCTTGAGCTCAGGAGTTCCAGACAAGCCTGGGCAACATGGCAAAACCCTGTCTTTACAAAATACAAAAATTAGCTGGATGTGGGGATGTATGCATGTAGTCCCAGCTACTCATAAGGCTGAGGTAGGAGAATTGCTTGAGCCCACAGGTGGAGGTTGCAGTGAGCCAGGATCATGCCACTGCACTCCAGCCTGGGTGACCGAGTGAGACCTGATTTTTTTTCTTAAAGTGTCACACTGAAGGTTCTTCTGTTGTGGAGCAGGCAAATCCCCCACACCCTACATCAGCTCACAGTGGATTCCTCCCGAATGGCCAATGTATTCTTTAATCAGCTCAGTGGACTAGGTCAATATTTAGATTTTTAAAGCTCTCATTCCTGACTGAATGTCCACAAACGGAACAGCAAAAATGTTTTATAAAATGTCTCCTATATGATTTGTATTGATTAGCAAATTTCCATCACTTAATCATTTTTGTCAGTAAAAGAAACCTTCAGGAAATGTCTAACAGACATTTTATTTTCAGCAGTGAAGCGTGTAGGAAAAATAACATTTTGTTCATTACTCATCGTGTCGATGATGCATGAGTGAAGAGTGCTTCACAGACCAGTGTGTGCATTACCCAGTTGCTGGTACAGACACAAATAAAGATAAATCTTCTCAAAGGAAATTAAGTGAAGCCAGAGGGCCATTAGCTAATACTCTTGGAACACTTTATCCTAACCATATAGAGAAAGGATTGAAAGATGGACATTTAAGATCTGGCAAGATACACAAGGTAATCATCCAAAGTAAAGTTGTTACCTCACTTCTCTATTTTTCTGCAGATAATATATTACATCTATTGAAATATATGAAGAGCTAAGCAAAAATTGTACAGACATAAATTCCTTAATTGAATGATGAATATAGAATTGCAGTGTAAGTTGTGTATAAACAGAAACATCATGTTGGAGTTAAAAGCAGGACATTAATTATTTTCCAAGCCATAAACATGAAGGGACTCGAGAAGGAAAGTTGCAGAGAGAGACTGAAGCTTTGAATCAATCAGATGAACAAATAATGGCCTCAGTCTTTGAACTGCACAACAGATGGAGTACTTTCTCTTTTTCACACATGGCCTTCCCTGTCCCCTTCCTCCTCTGAGATATGGTATTTTTCCAGGGCTGAATCTTCCTAAGGTGGCACTACCAGCAAAAACAGGGCAGCCCACTGACATCAACAGGGACCTGCAGGGTTTCTAAGGGGTTACTTTCTCTCCCTATGATGACATTCTGTTGATTCCCTGAGTGACACTTGCTTTTTTTTTTTTTTTCCGAGAGGGCCTCCCTAAGTGCTGGGATTACAGGCATGAGTCACAACACTCAGCTATTTATTTATTTATTGAGACAGAGTCTGACTCTGTTGCCCAGGCTGGAGTGCACTGCTATGGTCTCCGCTCACTGCAACCTCCACCTCTTAGGTTCAATTGATTCTCCTGCCTCAGCCCTCCAAGTAGCTGGGGTTACAGGCACCCGCCACCACGCCTGGCTAATTCTTGTATTTTTAGTAGAGACGGGGTTTCACCATGTTGGCCAGGCTGATCTCGACCTCCTGGCTTCCAGTGATCCACCCACCTTGGCCTCCCAAAGTGCTGGCATTACTCGTGTAAGCAACAGCACCCGGTGACATGTGCTTTTAGCCTTGCAGGCCAAAGGGCATATTTTCATCCATGTCTGCATGTATTTATTTCATCCATTTTCAAGTTTGCAAGTGCAGTTTGAACTTTGTTCACATGTTCCTTTCTTCGCCAGTGCTGGTGAAATGTTTTTACCAACTTCTAGTGAGAAAAATTAGAATTATTTGCTTGAGCAAAATTTGTCATTGTTGCTTACATTCCTATAAGTGGGCTTAATTGCCAAGTTTTAAATATTTAAAGCAAGAAATCAATCTCCATCAATATTTTCACTGAAGTAATAATAGTAAATAAGATACAGTAACTGAAGTAAGATTGACACCATTGCAAAAGACACACAAAACAATTTCAAATTAATACATGTGTTAATTGTCCTTCTCAGTCGGGGTGGTAGTCCCCTCTGGGCTTTATTCTGGCATATATAATTTTGCATTTTTATACTGGTTTGTCTTAGAAATACCCTCAGGTATAAATAATTGGGTCTTTGTGCGCCGGACGCTGTGGCTTACACCTGTAATCCAGCGCTTTGGGAGGCCAAGGTGGGCGGATCACAAGGTCAGGAGTTCAAGACCAGCCAGACCAACATGGTGAAACCCTGTATCTACTAAAAATATAAAAATTAGCTGGGTATGGTGGCATGTGCCTATAATCTCAGCTACTTGGGAGGCTGAGGCAAGAGAATTGCTTGAACCAGGACCCCAGGGGAGGCAAATGTTGCAGTAAGCTGAGATCCTGCCACTGTACTCCAGCCTGGGCTACAGAGCAAGACTTTGTCTCAAAAAACAAAAACAAAAACAAAAAAGAAACAAAAAATTGGGTCTTTGTTTAATTATCTGTAACAACTGGTGTAATGCCAAGTAGGTACTGAATTTGTCTTAAGATGATCAGTCTGACAATTGATAATAAGTATGGCTGCTGGAGCTTGAGACCATGTACAAAATAAATCTATATCTGATCCATATTTATCAAATGTGATCCCCACTATCAGTGTAATAACCGTGCCCAAAAGAAAACACATCTGTTCATACAAATTGGCAGTGTGTACTTCTGGGCCCAAGGCTCATGTAGTAAAGGACAGAGGCTGCCATCTGTCCTCAAGACCCAGAACTTGGGTTCTAATTTACAAAGTGCACAACTTGAGTGCTCATGCACCACGTGTAAGCCTCAATTCCTCATATGTTAAATAGGCACGTGTGATAAACAGAATGATGACTTGAACCCCTTTCCCAAAGCCATGGACGTCTTCGGTAAGCGGAGCAGGTCATCATTCCGTGGCGCACACCTGCCTATTTAACATACAAGATTTCCAAAGTCTGTACATATGTTATTTTGCATGGCAAGATATTTTGCAGTTTTAATTAAGGTCTTTGCAGATGTGATTAAGAATTAAGGATTTTAAGTTGGGGAGCTCATCCTGGATTATCTGGGAGGGTTCAGTGTAATCACAAGGGTTCTTATAATACAGCAAACAGGGAGGCAGGAGAGTGACAGGAGATGCAATGACGGAAGTGTATGAGTGATGCAGGTCAGAGTGATGCAGAGCCCGCAAACCAAGGGAGGTGAGCATGCTCTAGAAGCTGGATCAGGCAAGGAAACAGAGCTTCTCCTAGAACCTGCAGGAGGACCATACCATACCCTGATCTCTAGACCTTCAAGAGAATACATTGAGGTGGTTTCAGTCACCAACTGTGTGGTGATTTGTTACAGCAGCAGTAGGAAATGAATACAGGTCACTAATAATTTCTTTGCAGGGTTATGTACGGAGTAAATGAAAATAGCCATTTAAGACTTCATAATAAATACATAAATAAACAAAAAGCAGGAGTTGCAATTCTCACATCTGATAAAATAGATTTTAAAGCAACAAAGATATAGTGGTAAAGGATCAATGCAACAGTAAGAGCTAATGATCCTAACACCCAGATACATAAGACCTATGAAGAGACTTAGACTCTCTAGACTCCCACACAACAATAGTGGGAGACTTCAATATCAATATTAGATAGATTGACGAGACAGAAAATTAATACGGATATCCAGGACTTGAACTCAGATCCAGAACAAGTAAACTGAATAAACATTTATAGAGCTCTCCACTTTAAATACACAAAATATACATTCTTGTCAGTACCACATCACACCTACGCATAGGTTTAAATGAAATATTGATCGGCCATTAGTAAGCAGGATTATTGGCATAAAAGAGGTTTTCAATACCCATTTTTAGAATAAAGCAACATTCCCATTCTCTCTCCCTCTTTTTCTTCCTCTTCCTCTCCTTCACTCCTTTTTTTCTTTCTTTCCTTCTCTCCTTTCTTTAAAAAAAAATAGCCAAATTGATCAAGCAGAAGAAAGGATATCAGAGCTCAAAGACCAGCTTAATGAAATAAAACGAGAAGACAAGAACAGAGAAAAAAGGATAAAAAGGAATAAACAAAGTCTCCAAGAAATATGGGACTTTGTGAAAAGACCTAATTTACGTTTGATAGGTGTACCTGAATATGACAAAGACAATGAATCCAAGCTGGAAAATACTCTTCAGGATATTATTCAGGAAAACTTTCCCAACCTAGCAAAGCAGGACAATATTCAACCCCAGGTAATACAGAGAACACCACAAAGATATTCCTCAAGAAGAGCAACCCCAAGGCACATAATCATTAGATTCACTAGGGTTGAAATGAAAGAGAAAATACTAAGGGCAGCCAGAGAGAAAGGTCAGGTCACCCACAAAGGCAAGCCTATCAGACTTCCCTGCAGGTCTCCCAGCAGAAACCCTACAAGCCAGAAGAGAGT
>JAPYYA010000050.1:0-27986 GCA_028533165.1 Leontopithecus rosalia | reverse complement strand
CTCAAAACAAAGGGATGGAGAAAGATTTACCAACCAAATGGAGAGCAAAAATAAATAAATAAATAAAAGCAGGAGTTGCAATTCTTGCCTCTGATAAAATAGATTTTAAAGCAACAAAGATATAGTGGTAAAAGGATCAATGCAACAAGAAGAGCTAACAATCCTGACACTCAGATACATAAGACCTATAAAGAGACTTAGACTCCCTAGACTCCCACACAATAATAATGGGAGACTTCAACATCAATATTAGATAGATTGACGAGACAGAAAATTAATACGGATATCCAGGACTTGAACTCAGATCCGGAACAAGTAAACTGAATAAACATTTATAGAGCTCTCCACTTTAAATACACAAAATATACATTCTTGTCAGTACCACATCACACCTACGCATAGGTTTAAATGAAATATTGATCGGCCATTAGTAAGCAGGATTATTGGCATAAAAGAGGTTTTCAATACCCATTTTTAGAATAAAGCAACATTTCTGTTCTCTCTCCCTCTTTTTCTTCCTCTTTTTTCTTCTTCACTCCTTTTTTTTCTTTCTTTCCTTCTCTCCAAGAAAAAAAAAAAAAAAAAAGACTTCATACTGGGTTGAGCCTAGTGGCTCATGCCTGTAATCCCAGCACTCTGGGAGGCCAAGACAGGTGGATCACCTGAGCTCTGGAGTTTGAGACCACCCTGGCCAACATGGTAAAACTCTGTCTCTACTAAAAATATAAAAATTAGCTGGGTGTGGTGGTGCACGTTTGTAATCCTAGCAACTGCACTCTAGCCTGGGTAACAGAGCAAGACTCTCTCTTAAAAAAAAAAAAAGACTTCATACTGAGCTGCTGCTGCCTGGAATCCCAGCTATTCAGGAGGCTGAGGCAGGAGGATTGCTTGAGCCCAGGTGTTCAAGACCACGATGGGTAATACAGTCCCTGTCTCATGAGAAACAATAACAACAACATAACAAAACTTTACACAGTACCTAACACACAGAAAGTGTGGGGAAAATGCCACTATCAGTTAATGAAGCTTTACTTTTGCCTCTAGTGCCATAAAACGCAACTGCAGTGCAGATTTTCTGTCTCATCTCTAACTTATATGTGGTAGTCTCAAATAGCAGAAAAGCAACTGTTTCTCTTGACTGCTTTGGGCTGAGATGTGTTGACAACAATGAGGCCGGGTGCGCTGGCTCAGGCCTGTAATCCCAGCACTTTGGAAGGCCAAAGCTCTCCAGCCTGGGTGACTGACAGAGTGAGACTCTGTCTTAAAAAAAAAGAAAAAGAAAACAACATGAGAGGGACAGGGTTACATAAACCATCACCCATAACCCCAGAGAGCTCTTCCAGAGCTCCCTACAAAAATGTAAGGAAAAGAGATAAAGTATCGAAGAGCAGATGCAGAACCTGGAATCCATTAAGCTATGCAGTTTACGCAATGGAATGCCTGCAACAAGCCTGTGAGTTAGGGTTCCCCAAACTCAGAGAGCTTAAGTAACCTGGTCACCATCACACAGATAGTGAAATGTAAAGTCCACATTCAAATTCCTGTCTGCCTGAATTCAAAGCTCATGATTTTTCTGGAATTCCTTTAGACTTTATAATAGAAAATGAAGCATTTTTATCTTGAAACACCTGTTTCTTTTTCTAAGACATGTTAATATATCTTTAAAAAATGTTTTTAAAGAGTCAGGGTCTTGCTCTGTTGCTCAGTCTAGAGTGTACTGGCTTGATCATAGCTCACTGCACCCTCAAACTCCTGGTCTCAAGCAACATTCCCACCTCAGCCTCCCAAGAGCTGCACATGCCACTACACCAGCTAATTTAATTTTTTTTTTTTTTTGAGACAGAGTCTCACTATGTTGCCCAAGCTGTAGTGCAATGGTGCGATCTCGGCTCACTGCAACCTTCACCTCCCAGGCTCAAGCAATTCTCCCGCCTCAGCCTCCTGAGTAGCTGGGACTACAGGCACACACCAAAACTCCCAACTAATTTTTGTATTTTTAGTAGAGATGGGGTTTCACCATGTTGGCCAGGATGGTTTTGATCTCTTGACCTTGTGATCCACCTGCCTCGACCTCCCAAAGTGCTGGGATTACAGGCGTGAACCACCGTACCCGGCCAAAAAAATTTTTGATTTTCTTTGCAGAGACAGCCTCTATCTGTGTTGCCCAGACTGATCTTAAACTTTTGGGGCTCAAGCGATCCTCCTGCCTCAGCCTCCCAGAGCAATCTTACTGTCCCTTTACTATCATTTTGTGCAGAATCGTGCCCCAAGTTCATCAGTGATATGGTGACTGATACGCTATTTGCAGGGCAAACAGGAGTAGTAGTGGTAGTAGTAATAGTAATTCATTTCTTATTATAAAGCATTTTTACAGTTTGAAAATAATTTAAAAACACATATATTGATCTTTTCAGGAGTCTTATGACTCCTGTCAGGTAAGTCTCACTATTCTTTACTGCTGATAAAGCTTTGAAGTTTGGCTCAGCATGTGGCTCACAACTATAATCCCAGCACTTTGGGAGGCTGAGATGGGAGGTTCATCTCAAACACAGGAATTCAAGACCAGCCTGGGCAACATGATGAGACCCTATCTCCTTAAAAAATAAAAAATTAGCCAGCCATGGTGATGTGTTCCTGTACCCCAGCTACTCAGGAGACTTCAGTGGTAGGATTACTTTTGAGCCCAGGAGGTCAAGACTGCAGTGAACCGTGTCATGCCACTGCACTCCAGTGTGAGTGCAGGGCAAAACCCTCTTTCACGAAAGAAACAAACAAAAAACTCTGAGGTTCACAGACTGCTTTGCCCAAGGCTCACATCCAAATGACATCCCAGAAACACATCTCCTCCTGCAAAATTTTATAGCACATCCATTACACTGGTCTTGGGGAGTGTCTACTCCTTATGGTATGGAAACTGATTTGCAAACTATTTCCAGCAGAGTGCCTCGGCTGCGGTTGGTTGGCAAGTATGCATTTAGGCAAACGAGCCCAGCAGCAGTGGGCTGAGCCCTGGACCCAAAACTGGATCTTCTCATGAAGAACATTAGGCTTCTTCCCCGGAGGGTACTAGGGATTGCTTCTAAGGGATTGAGAATTAAGGTTTTCTGGAAGTCATTATGAATTTGGTTTTTTTTTTTTATTTTTTCCCATACCTCCCTCTTCACAGAAAAGTCACAGTGTTTTATAGCCTGCTTAAAACTCTGTTCTCTGTAATAGCTGTAAAGTCTTCACTTAATTATAGTAGGCTCTCCTATTATTTTTTTAGTTGCAATTCTGTAGAAAGAAAATAAGCCCTGTTTCCCTTTGAAGTTCTTTTGTACAAACGGAGTAGTTTCTCTTCTCTCTCCAAGTTTGGTAGCTTGGACTCATTTGTTTCCAGGAATTTTTCTTTACACAGTGTAAGTGTATTCCCACAGCCTTGAGCTAATTACACTGCAGCCAATTCCCTTCCTTTGTCATTATTTACCAGTCCCCTGTCTTTTTTTCTAGGACATATATATAATTAGTCAAATAAACACACATAGTACTTTGCTGAGAAACATTAAGTTTACCCTGCCCCATGGCTCCTCTGTGGAAGACACCTTTTAGTTTGTAATTAGTGGTAGGTGGGTAACAGCTGCCTACATGGTCATTCTTCAGTTACGAGGAAATGTAGAGCACCTGTGTATTAATAAGAATCACCTGTCTAAGAGCAAATACAAAAGTGGATGAGCCTCTGCTTGAGGCCTTCAGTCTGGCATGCTGTCAGCCTCTCAGCTCTCAGGGTGTTGGTTCATCTGGTTAGATCCACTCTGTTACTCTGCTTGGGTATCTGTCTCTCAACACCTTCAGTGCCGCCTGAGTGGGGGTCTCCTGACTGAGCTGGTACTCGGTGATACTCCCCTCACTTTTTATATAAGTTCACATTTTTCTAAGACGTGGACAAGTTGTTTAGAGAGCTCCTAATTTTGAATTGACTTGTTTGTGATCACAGGTGTTAACATTGTGGTCCCGCCCATGCTTCTTATAGGTTTAAATCGTCATTGTTGTTGTTGTTTTAAACTGCTTGAAATTCACAAATCACTGAATTTTGTGTATGGTTTTATTTTTTAAAAATTGTCATATTTCAAATTTTTTCTTTCCCACCTATTTGTATGCTGAGTATTCATTAATGCAAACCATCTGATTTCTGAGCATTTTTATGGATAGAAATTTTGATTATGTTGGTGATTAAAATTGTAGAACTAGAGACATGATTTTTTTTACCACACCTACACACATTTTAGCTACTCACAGTGATGATACACCATTAGTGAAGCATGTTGAAAGTATGCTACTTACTTTATTCATTCCAGACGGACTTTTTTTTTCACATTTTACCATCTCTGAAATTGAGATGTGTCTTATAATCAATGTGGCAAGAATACAGGATTTAATTGTTTTTTCTTTCTTGGCAGTATGACCTAAAAGAATGCCAAATTTTCAATTTGGTAGCATCTCAGATTTGATTAGATGCAATATGTACCAAGAGTACTATTGTACATGTTTTACAAAGATTCTCATTTAATTCTCTAAAAAATACCATGACATAGACATGATTATTCTTCACATTTCACAGAAGAAGAAAATAGATGATGGAAGTTGCTACCATTTAGCAGCTACACCATGCCCTTTTTTCTTTCTTTCTTTCTTTTTTTCTTTGAGACAACGTTTCGCTCTTGTTGTCCAGCTGGAGTATAATGGCGTGATCTTGGCTCACTGCAACCTCCGCCTCTCAGGTTCAAGTGATTCTCCTGCCTTAGCCTCCCGAGAAGCTGGGATTGCAGGCACCTGCCACCATGCCCAGCTAATTTTAAATATTTTTAGTAGAGACAGGGTTTCACCATGTTGGCCAGGCTGGTCGAAAACTCCTGACCTCAGGTGATCCACCCACTTTGGCCTCCCAAAGTGCTGGGATTACAGGTGTGAGCCACCAGGCCCAGCCCACCATACTGTTGTAGCATGCCAATAATGACTAGCTCTCATGGGGGTGGAGGAAGCCTTGATTTGTAGCATTTGCTAATTTCCATGGTATAAATACTTTCATTACAGTTAGTCTCAAGATACCAAGATGAAGTCACTGAACATAGAATTGGGAAGATATGCATGCAGTTGGCTCAGGTTAAGCAGATGTGAGCTGACTGCAGTGTATCGTATATGTTATGTGTTTTTTCTGGGTCATCTCTCCCTAATCCTTGTCTTTAGTGCCACTCATATGGCAAACATGGCAATATCCAACTCTCTACTGGTCATCTGCACTGGGAAGCCCTGCTAGCTCCTCCAATTCAATGGATAAATAGTACCGTTCTTACTACTGACATTCTCCTGGAGAATCCTAATTGAATGTAAGGAAAGGAAATTTAGAATTGTAATAATAAGATGGCTAAGAGTTGTGAAAGGTGTTTTTTTCTACTTGCAAGCTAACAAATTAGCCTGCCTATTTTATAGATATTATCACAATATTCCAGAATCAAAGGACTTTATTACTCATAGGAAAAGCAGTAGCCCTAGTATTGACTTATTTTTCAGTAGCCTGAATCTCAATTCCTACCAGGTGATGCAAAGAGGGCCTGTATATAAGATGGGTGACATTACAGGAAAGGAAACCCTTTCAGGGAACCTGAATCTTTTTTTTTTTTTAATTTTTGGAATGGGGTCTCACTCTGTTGCCCGTGCTTGAGTCCAGCGGTGCAGTCATGGCTTACTGCAGCCTCTATCACCTGGACTCAAGTGATCTTCCCTCCTCAGCCTCCTGAGTAGCTGGGGACCACAGATACATGCCACTATGAACAGCTCAGTTTTAAATTATTTGTAGAGACAATGTTTTGTTATGTTGCCCAGACTGGTCTCAAACTTCTGGCCTCAAGTGATCCTCCTCCCTTGGCCTCCCAAAGTGCTCGGATTATAGGCATGTGCCACTGCACCTGACCCTGGCACCATTCATTCTTTTTTTTTTTTTTTTTTTGAGACAGAATCTTGCTCTGTCACCCAGGCTGGAGTGCAGTGGTGATCTTGGCTCACTGCAACCTCTACCACCTGGGCTTAAATGATATTCCCACCTCAGCCTCCTGAGTAGCTGGGATTACAGGGGTGCACAACTATGCCCAGCTAATTTTTGTATTTTTAGTAGAGACGGGGTTTTGCCATGTTGGCCAGGCTGGTCTCGAACTCCTGGCCTCAAGTGATCTGCCTGCCTTGGCCTCCCAAAAGTACTGGGATTACAGGCATGAGTCACTGTGTCCAGCCTGAATGAACCCTTCTTGATTTAACTCTTTTCATTTGAGCAACTAAGCTAATTGGGCTCTTCTCACCTTGTTAGTCTTTGAATTGATGTTGACCTGGTGCATATGACCCCAGGGTTACCTGAGTTATATCAAATTATACAAATGTTGGTCAGAAACTCAGATGCTAAATCCTAGGTACAAAAAGCTAATTGAACTTATATAGCAAGATATTGAGGATTCTTCTTTCACAATAAACCAGAAGGTCAAAAAATGGCCCAAAAAGTTGAGCAAAGTCTCTTAGTAGCCATACCTGAAATACTTCCCATAAGAATTGATTGGATGTCCTAGTGGCTCACATCTATAATCCCAGCACTTTGAAAGGGAAGCTGATGTGGGTGGATTGCTTGAGCCCAGGAGTTGGAGACCAGCCTGGGCAATATAGTGAGACCTCATCACTACAAAAAATACAAAAATTAGTTAGGTATGGTGGTGCATGCCTGTAGTCCCAGTTACTCAGAAGGCTAAGGTGGGAGGATTGCTGGAGCCTGGGAGACAGAGGCTGAAGTGAGCCTAGATCATGCCATTGCACTCCAGACTGGGTGACAGGGGGAAACCTTGTTTCAAAAAAATTTTTTAATTGAACCATAACTCAAACATGCAGAGAATATATATATGTATTTAGGATAATGTAAAAAATATTTTTCAATAACATTTGAGAGCTAAAGAATGTGCAAATGGGCCAGGTGCAGTGGCTCACGCCTGTAATCCCAGCACTTTGGGAGGCCAGAGTGAATGGATGGCCTGAGCTCAGGAGTTCAAGACCAGCCTGGGCAACACGGTGAAACCCCGTCTCAACTAAAATACAAAAAATTAGCTGGGCATGGTGGTATGTGCTTGTAATCTCAGGTACTCAGGAGGCTGAGGCAGGATAATCACTTGAAACTGGGAGAAGGAGGTTGCAGTGAGCCAAGATTGAGAGCCACTGCACTCCAGCCTGGGTGACAGAGTGAGACTCCATCTCAAAAAAAAAAAAAAAAAAAGAAAGAATATGCAAATGTAACAGTGGCATGAGCAATCTAGATATACCTTTGGGATTTTAATTCCATGGGAATCTTCAAAACCCATTGCTTACTGTAGCCTCATCCATGACCTGGTCATAAAGATTTATATCACTTATTTTAGGGCGGTAGCTGTCACTGCAAAGCTTGCCAATACTTCTTCTGAACTAGTTCTGGGCTCCCTATTTGACCTTGTGTTTCCTCCTGTGATACTGACAGAATATACAATTTCACCCAGACAATGAAGTGTTCTCACTACAAAGAAATGATAAGTGTGTGAAATAATGCGTATGTTAAATATCTTACATATATCAAAACTTCATGTTGTACATCATAAATATATTTAATTTTTACTTATCAATTTAAGAATAATAATAAAAAGCAAAATAAAACACAGTAGACAACTTTTGCACTTGGTAGAGCTAGTCACCTAGGTACCAGAAGTATGTAATTGACCAACTAGGTTTGAGCATGCTTTGGAAACAAAAGGGGCTTCAGATCTCAGTTGGAAACCCCATCAGAAATGAAGAAGAAATTAAGGAACTTTAGGTACACCCCTACTATCTGGAATGAGGGCTGCTATAAAGGTTGAGGCCCACGCAGAAAGAGAGACTCTGGAAGCTAAAGAAATGCTCCAGGCCAGGAGTTGTGGCTCACACCTGTAATCCCAGTACTTTGGGATGCCAAGGTGGACAGATTATTTGAGGTCGGGAGTTCGAGACAAGCCTGACCAACATGGAGAAACCCCATCTCTATTAAAAAGACAAAAAATTAGCTGGGCATGTGGCACACTCCTGTAATCCCAGCTACTCAGGAGGCTGAGACAGGAGAATTGCTTGAACCTGGGAGATAGAGGTTGCGGTGAGCTGAGATCGCACCATTGCACTTCTGGACAACAAGACTGAAACTCCCTCTCAAAAAAAAAAAAAAGTGCTCCAGCAGCATTTCCTAACAAGAAGCCTTAATCAGGGTTATGATCCCAACTAAACCCTCAAAAAATAACTCTCTGGAGAGACTCAAAGAGGCCATTACAAAATATCAATTTGTAGTTTCTTGCTTTAAAAAGGAAGAATAGAAAAAATCTGTTTATACTCTTCAAACATATAATCTCTAATCCTTCCAGCCAGGCTGGTGGCACCAGATGATTTCAAATAAACATTAGCTAAATTTCTTCATGAAACTACTTATGGTACAGAAAAATTGCCTGAGCTCAGGAGTTTGAAACCAGCCTGGGCAACACAGTGAAACCCCATCTCAACTAAAATACAAAAAATTAGCCAGGCATCAAATCAACATTGATGGGGAAATTTTTTGTTTTTGTTCTTAAGACAGAGTCTCGGGCCGGGCATGGTGGCTCACGCCTGTAATCCCAGCACTTTGGGAGGTCGAGGCAGGTGGATCATGAGGTCAAGAGATCGAGACCATCCTGGTCAACATGATGAAACCCCGTCTCTACAAAAAATACAAAAAATTAGCTGGGCATGGTGGCGCGTGCCTGTAATCCCAGCTACTCAGGAGGCTGAGGCAGGAAAATTGCCTGAACCCAGGAGGCGGAGGTTGCGGTGAGCCGAGATCCCGCCATTGCACTCCAGCCTGGGTAACAAGAGCGAAACTCCGTCTCAAAAAAAAAAAAAAAAAAGATAGATTCTCTCTCTGTCACCAGGAACCAAAGCTTCAAGGGCCCTTTGAGTGCTTTCCTGCATTAATTTCATTCTCTCCATGGAATTTGAATATATGTTTTAGTTATTTTGAGTCTATTTTCAGGATGGGTTGAAGCATTTCTATTCTAAAGAGCTACAGCCCTTACTGTGATTTTTTGTTTGTTTGTTTGTTTGTTTTTTGAGATGGAGTTTCACTCTTTTTACCCAGGCTGGAGTGCAATGGCACGATCTCGGCTCACTGCAACCTCTGCCTCCCAGGTTCAAGCAGTTCTCCTGCCTCAGCCTGCCGAGTAGCGGGGACTACAGTCGTGTGCCACCATGCTCAGCTAATTTTTGTATTTTTAGTAGAGACAGGGTTTTACCATGTTGACCAGGATGCTCTGGATCTCTTGACCTCATGATCCACCCACCTCGGCCTCCCAAAGTGCTGGGATTACAGGCGTGAGCCACAGCCCTTATTGTTGAGTTTAACCTGAGGCAAACCAAATTTCATGCAAGTGACTGAGACACACACTTTACAGGAACTACTGTAAAAGAACCACGTAAGGCACTACCCCTTACTCAGAAACTGTACTTCTCGTCCCACCCACAGTCGTGTTCTCTTGTTCTGAGTTGAGCAATTGGGGTTCCTGGTTTTGAAGCATTTTCCAGGTGATGTTCATTGCTCTTGTTTTTGTCATAGTGGTCATCATGTTATCTACTGTTTCTCTTCAGTGTCTTAAATGTATCCACTTAGTCACTTTCTTGTTGGACCATCACAATGATGACACATCAAGAAGTCAAGATCTCCCATTTAGCGATGGAAACAACTGGACAATCTCCAAGAAGTAAAGATCTGGGTCTCAAACATTTTCTGAGTTGGGGAACTTCTCGAAAGTGAGAGACCGAAACAGGACCGAGAGACTGAATATAGAAATAGATCATGATCTGGCGTGGTGGCTCACGCCTCTAATCCCAGCACTTTGGGAGACCAAGGTGGGTAGATCACTTGAGGCCAGGAGTTTGAGACCAGCCTGGCCAACATGGTGAAACCCCATCTCTACTAAAAATACAAAAAGTTAGCCGGGTGTGGTGGCATGTGTCTGTAAACCAGCTATTCATGAGGCTGAGGCATGAGAATCACTTGAACAAGGAAGGTGCAGTGAGCCAAGAAAACACTACTCTACTCCAGCCTGGGTGACAGAGTGAATCTCTGTTAAAAAAAAAAAAAAAAGGAAAGAAAGAAAAGATAATGAATAGACATCTATGACAAAGAACCTTACCCACAACCAGTTCAGGAAGCCTAATCATAACCTCTGCAGCAATCAGCACAGAACTCCCAAAGTGCTGGGATTACAGGCATGAGCCACCATGCCCAGCCAGTAATTTCCTTTTTTACTTAAGCTACCTTTAGCGTCTATCACTTGTAATCAAAAGAATACTCATGGCTGAGTGTATTGGATCAATGACTGCCAGCTTCTCTGTTTCTTTGTCCTCACTTCAAATTCAGGACCAATCAGAGAAAGTCAAATAGAGTGACCATATCACTCATGTGATTAAAATCCTTCACCTGTGACTACACATGACTTTCGAGGTCTAAATCATACTTCTTAGCATATCTTGTAAGTTTCTACTATATTCATCAGCATTCTTTTTTTGTGTGTGTGACAGGGTCTCACTCTGTTACCCAGGCTGGAGTTTAGTGGCAGTTTTACAGCTCACTACAGACTCAACCTCCTGGGCTCAAGTAATTCTTCCACACCAGCCTTCCAAGTAGGGATCACAGGCATGTACCACCACACTAATTTTTAATTTTTTTGTAGAGGTGGGGTCTCCCTAGGTTTCCCAGGCTGGTCTCAAATTCCTGGGCTCAAGTGATCCTCCTATCTCAGTTTCCCAAACTGTTGGGATTACAGGTGTGAGCCACCACACTCAGCCATCAGTATTCTTTTGATTACAAGTGATAGACACTAAAGGTAGTTTAAGTAAAAAAGGGAATTACTGGCTGGGCATGGTGGCTCACGCCTGTAATCCCAGCACTTTGGGAGGCCGAGATGGGTGAATCACAAGGTCAGGCATTGGAGACCAGCCTGGTCAACATAGTAAAACCCCATCTCCACTAAAAATACGAAAAATTAGCCAGGTGTGGTGGTGGGTGCCTGTAATCCCAGCTACTTAGGAGGCTGAGGCAGGAGAATAGCTTGAACCTGGGCAGCGGAGGCTGCAGTGAACTGAGATTGCACCACTGCACTCCAGCCTGGTGACAAAGCGAGACTCTATTTCAAAAAAATAAGAAATTAGTGGTTCGCCTAACTGGGTAGAATAGAAGTGAACTAGCATTCTGACATAAATGGGTCTAGATTAAGCTAATAGTATTTGACCATGGTTTAAGGTGGGAAGAAGAAGCTAACATAATCTTCTGGGTGAGATCCTTTGGGCCAGTTCAATGCAGTGTTATGGTTTCCACTGATGTATCATTGCTGCTGATGTTTCACATGCTTGTACTGAGAATGATGATAAAGTTCAGAGGGTCTAAGGTTAAATTTTACAGTTGCATGCTGGTTGAAGGGCAGGATTGATCTTTAGGGGCAACAGATATTTTCAGGTTTTAGGAAAGTTGTCAGGAAAGGATGGGGAACCTGAATTCAGCGCAAGCAGAAGGAGGAGTCTGTGGAGGGGCAGAAGGAGAAAGATCACAAGGACAGGGCAGAAGAGGGAGGGCTGGATATAGGGAAGCAGCTGAGAGCAAGCAGTGGGGAGGTTTACTAGGAAAATGAATCTAGTTTGTTATTGCTTAAGTTTGTCCAATTCCTCATTAGCTTTGACCGATATTTTTTTAGTGAACCAATTATTGAATCAGAATTTCATTCAGAGGCCTCCATATAGCAATAAAAAAGTAGTGTCCACTGGACATGAGAAAGCTTATTTCCTTTCTTTTCTAAGTTCCCTCTCAAATGAACAATATTGCTTAAGTCAAATGTTTCCCAGAGCGGCCATTGAAGGAGCCTGGTGAAGTCATGCATTTAGAAAGAAGTCACAAGAATTAGGATTATAATGAGAGTGCCAGTAAGAAGAAGTTTCTCCTTGAAGAGGAGAAGATCTAGACTTACGCAACCCCAGGAGAGGGGGCAACAGTTACTTAAAAGTAATGGTTGTACACTTTGTGTCTCCGGCCCCAACCTGACAATGGGCCACCTCTGAATGCAGACCCCACAATCTGTGCCCCCCAGTATGCAGTAAAACAGAGAGCGTGTTCGCTGTGGATCAAAGCCAAGCTTCCAGGGGCAGGGGGAAAAATCAAAACAAAGACAGAGAAATGCCTCATTCTGTTTTATTGGTAATCCATGACAAAATTTGTCTGAATAGCTATCAGTTTGGTGAGAACCACAAATTCCCCAGTCTGTGAGGATGATTTAAAAAAAATTTGCTAATAGGGCCTATATCTGGGCTGTACCTTTTGATTCTCTTTCTGTGTTAAACAATCCTTTTAGACAGCATAATGCAAATTGAAAGCACAAACAAGAGAAAAAATGAGAAGAAATGGACTGAGTAGGGGTGGGGTGTGGTGGCTCATGCTTGTAAACCCAGCACTTTGGGAGGCCGAGGCAGGAGGATCATGAGGTCAGGAGGTGAAGATCAGCCTGGCCAACATGGTGAAACCCTGTCCCTCCTAAAAATATAAAAATTTGCCAGGCATGGTGGTGTGTGTCTGTAATCCCAGCTACTTGGGAGGCTGAGGCAGGAGAATTGCTTGAACCAGGGAGGTAGAGGTCATAGTGAGCTGAGATTGCACCCCCTGCACTCCAGCCTGGGCCACAGAGCAAGACTCCGTCTCAAAAAAAAAAAAAAGAAAAAAGAAAAGAAAAAGAAAGAAAAAAGGAAATGGAACTGATGTCACAAAGGAGGCCAAGCAAATGGGAATGAGTAAATAACCTGGGTACCAAACAGAATAAATGGGCAAAGAACTCAATGTAAAACAGCGGAATGCAAACCTGGTGCTGATTTACCATGAGTCATCAGGACTCAAAAGCCACAAGCAGCAAGACACAAGGGGCCTTCCTGGAGCCACACCTGACTGAAGCCTGGGGTCTGTGGCAGTGGGCTGTGCAGCTTGTGTCTTGTGAACCTCCAGGAAAAATATAGAAATAAACAGAGATACCCAAATGAGAATAATCAGAGGCTGTTTAGTCAGAGCTTGCTCTATCCAGGGAGTCAGCCACCATCATTTGTGTTTGGCAGAGACTCAAAGGCAGCCAGGAGAAGGGCAAGATTTATAATGGAGAAACAAAACAAAAAAACCACCAAAGGCTTCCAGTATGATTTGATTAGAGGTTGTTGGCATGGGGAAGCTGCAGGCAGGCCAACTAGCAGTGAGCATCTCCTATGATTAGTTTGGGGAGCATATTTGGCTTCCTCTGGTTGGTCCTGAGTTGGTATTAGGCAAAAAACAGGGAACCTGACAGTTACGGGCTAAGTCCTAACTCTCCTGAGCTAATTGCTGCATAGGCTGTGGCTTGGTTTTCTGGACTGGCTGACATAGGTTGTAAGACAGATTTCTATGGTCACATACAGTCTGGGCGTCATCTGGAATTCCTGCTTCAGCCTACCAAAATGCTGGAGTTGTAGGTGTGAGCACCTGCACCCGGCCTCCATTGTTCGTTTGTATATTCTTCTTCTTTTTTTTTTTTTTTCTGAGACGGAGTCTTGCTCTGTCCCCCAGGCTGGAATGCAGTGGCATGATCTCAGCTCACTGTAACCTCCGCCTCCTGGGTTCAGGTGATTCTCCTGCCTCAGTCTTCTGAGTAGCTGGGACTACAAATATCTGCCACCAAGCCCAGCTAATTTTTGTATGTTTAGAAGAGATAGGGTGTTTACCATGTTGGCCAGGCTGGCCTCGAACTCCTGACCTCAAGGGATCTGCCTGCCTCAGCACATGCCTGTAGTCCCAGCTACACAGGAGGCTGAGGCAGGAGAATCACTTGAACCTCGGAGGTGGAGGTTGCAGTGAGCCGAGATTGCATCACTGCACTCTGGCCTGAGCCACAGAGTGAGACTCTGTCTCAAAAAATAAAAAAATTTCAAAACCTAATTGTCTACATGGAAGTCCACTCCACCTATTGAGCAAATGTCCCTTCCCAGGCTGTCTGAAATATGACCCGTCAGTTCAAAATAGTCTGGCAGTTTCTTATACCACAAAGTAATTTTGAGGATTCAAGTTGGGTTGTCTCTTCAATAGTAACTCTAAGCCCTGAGCACTTACTGATCCTCTGTGGACTTAACTACTATTCCAATAAAATGGACATGACAATAAAGTTATTTCCTTGAAGGCAAAGGACCAAACCAGATGTTCACTTGGGAGTTTCTAGCCCCAAGTCACATGATTGTCCTGTAATTTTTTGATTCTAGGTCTGTCCCTTGAGATGGGCACCAGGCTGCTGGGTTAAACAGGAAGTGTTCACCTGCGGCTGTTTCTTCCTCCTGACTTAAGCTGTGGCAGTGCATTCATTCACCCTCAGAGCCATTGTGTGGTGTAGTGAGAGGAGTGCTAAACTTGAAGGGGGATCTCTGGTAAGTTACAGTTCTGATATTTAAGAGGTATTTGATTTTCAGTAGGTTTCTTTATATTCTTTGTGTCGCACTGTCCTCATTTGCAAGATGTCATTCTGTCACCCCAAGGTTGTGGAGAGAGTCAGAGTGTTAGTATGTATCCTCACATTGACCTTTGGCTTCATTAAAATTCCAATATTGAGTATAATAAAGTCTGAATTGAAGAAAATTATTCAACTTTTTTTTCCAGTGCAGAATGCAAAACCTTAAAGAAAATGTAAAGAACCATGGGAAATATTTTTCAGGCAGCTCACCCCTAGGACAGCCAGTGGTATTTCCTAAGTGCCCTGACTAACGGGGAGACCTCAGCTGGTTTATTGGTAGAGATTAAAGGGAGAATATTTCTTTCCCATGTCAACAGGAGTAGCTCTCTGGTAGGTCATTTCACATCTGCATCTCGTCGTCTGCTTTATAAACCTCTCCTTCTTTGGCGATCTCCCTCGAGGGGAAACAAGACAGAACATAACTGAGAGAAAGAGAGATTCTCTTTAATGACACATCATTTTTATTTTGATGTTTTTGTAAAAAAAAAAAAGCACTTACACTATTGTGGATCTTGGGCTTTAAGAAAAAATCCATGAAACAGCCTCAGTATTTTTTTTTCTTTCTTTCTTTCTTTCTTTTTTTTTTTTTTTTAGGGCTGGAGATAAAGAGCTGGGCTTAAGCTATACCATGAGCAAAGCGTCTATTGGAGCTGCTTTGAGAAGATTTTGGTGACAGGTAAATGATCCTATAATCTCCATCTCACAAGCTGTGTGACAGGGAACCTAACTGCAACAATGGACAAAACATTTTGGCTGGGTGTGGTGGCTCATGCTTGCAATCCCAGCACTTTGGGAAGCCAAGGCAGATGGATCACTTGAGGTGAATGCACTGCAGACTGGCACGATCTTTTTTAAAGTTTTGACTCCATCTCAAAATTAAAAAAAGATAATAAAATAAATTTTTAAAAATTTGGCTGGATGTGGTGGCTCACGCCTGTAATCCCAGCACTATGGGAGGCCAAGGCGGTTGGATCATTAGGTTAGGTGTTCAAGACCAGCCTGACCAACATATTGAATTTACTAAAAATACAAAATTAGCCAGGTGTGGTGGTGCGTGCCTGTAATCCCAGCTACTCAGGAGGCTGAGGCAGGAGAATCACTGGAATCTGGGAGGTGGAGGTTGCAGTGAGCTGAGATCGTGCCACTGCACTCTAGCCTGGGTAGCAGAGTGAGACTCCATCTCAAAAGAAAAAATAATTTGCATGGGGGACCCATATTACTCTACCTTTCTCCTGCCCCTACTCAGAATCAAACTTCTCTCTTGTTTTTATTTTTTTAAATTTATTTATTTATTTTGAGACGGAGTTTCGCCCTTGTTACCAGTCTGAGTGTGATGGCGCGATCTCTGCTCATGGCAACCTCCACCTCCTGGGTTCAGGCAATTCTCCTCCCTCAGCCTCCTGAGTAGCTGAGATTACAGGCACGTGCCACCATGCCCAGCTAATTTTTTGTATTTTTAGTAGAGACGGCGTTTCACCATGTTGATCAGGATGGTCTCGATCTCTTGACCTCGTGATCCACCCACATTGGCCTCCCAAAGTGCTGGGATTACAAGCATGAGCCACCGTGCCCAGTCCTTTATTTTTATGTTTTGAGACAGGGTCTTCATCTGTCACCCAGGCTGGAATGCATGGTGCAATTAGGGTTTGCTGCAGCCTCAATCTCCTGGGCTCAAGTGATCCACCCACCTCAGCCTCCCGAGTAGCTGGCATCACAGGTGCGTACCACTGTGCCTGGCCTGAACTTCTCTTAAATTCATTTTCCTTATGGAACAACAACAAAAAATTTTGAGAGAAAATTTGGAGTTACATCCCACCAAGAAAGCTGCCTTCAGAGAATATGAATTGTTAGGAGATTTTACAGTATTCAGTGTCTTATTCAAACTTAAAAAAATTATATCAATTATTTTTAAAATACAAAGTCAGGGTCTCACTATGTTACCCAGGCTGGTCACATCTTCTTCAAACTTGTTCGACATTTTTTCTGACCCTCTCAAATAGTTAACTATTATTTTTAATAATCAGTTGGACGAATAAAGGGCAAGTATTAGATAATTCATTTTTGTTGTGTTGATAACATATATACAAGACAAAATTTACCATTTTAACCATTTAAAGTATACAGTCCAGTGGCATTTAGTACATTTTCATCATTCCAACTGAAACTACTTTGTACCTATTTCTTTTTCTTTTCTTTTTTCTTTTTTTGAGACAGGGTCTTACTCTGTTGCCCAGGCTGGAGTGCAGTAGTGCAATTACATTTCACTGCAGCCTTGACCTCCCAGAGCTCAAGTGATCCTCTCACCTCAACCCCACAAGTACCTGGGACTATAGGCATGCACCACCACACCCAGCTAATTTTTGTATTTTTTGTAGACGTGGGGTTTCACCATTTTGCCCAGACTGGTCTCAAACTCCTGGGTTCAAGCAATCCACTCACCTCGGCCTCCTAAAGTGTTAGGACTATGGGCATGAGCCACCGTGCCCAGCCTGTACCTATTAAATAACGTAGATTACTGTTAATAGGATAAGCTCAGTGTTTAAAAAAAATACCAAGAACAAACTAAAGAGGATAATAAAAGTAATCTGAGCCTACCATCAAGAAGTAACTATTATTAACATTTGTCAATGTCTTGCCAGATATCTTTCTGCATGTAAGATCGAATATACAAATATATTTTTCCAAAAATGTGATCACAATCTGCTTTGCTTTCTCATCACAAAAGATGTTTTGTCCATCTTCCTACGCACCATAGATTTTCAAAGCTGAGAGGAAAATAGTGTCAGTAGGGGCCCTTATATTTCACTGGAAATGTGTGGGGCTTGAGAGCTCTCTCCACGCAACAAACACAGAGATTTCATGGCTACTTCAAGGATTCAGGGAAATAGCAAATGGCTTCTCCCTAAAAAAAAGTTTGTGCGCCTAGTATATTCATGCAACCTAATTTGTTTTTTAAAACTTATTGTCTCACTAATTTATCTTTGTCTTTTTATTTTTACTTTCCGGTTTTTATTTTTTTTTTTTAGTTTTACATGTACATATTTTAAAGAGGCAAACAAGGATGGTTGCGAAAAAAACAAAAAACAAAACAGAAAACACTGGAGTTCACCTTCTTACCATTTGTATTTTCCTCCTTAAAGGCAGCCACTTTCAAATCATAATCATTTACGGTTTTTTTTTTTTGAACAGTCTAGCTCTGCCACCCAGGCTGGAGTGCAGTGGCGAAATCTTGGCTCACTACAATCTCTGCTTCCTGGGTTCAAGCCATTCTCCTGCCTCAGCCTCCCAGGTAGCTGAGACTACAGGTGCATGCTACCACCACTGGCTAACTTTTGTATTTTTAGTAGGGATGGGGTTTCATCATGTTAGCCAGGCTGATCTTCAATTCCTAAACTCAAATGATCCACCTGCCTGGCCTCCCAATGTGTTGGGATTACAGGCATGAGCCACTACACCTGGCCTAGTTATTTTTTTTAATAACTTGCATATATTGATAATTCCAGTTTTTGGCATCATCCACCAATTTTCCACTATGAATGATGAGGATTCATCCTTTCTATTCACCCCTCACTATTACTCATCCCTAACCTTCTTACTTGCTTCCATTCTGTGTTTTCAATCTAAGAAGAAAATAAGGTAGAAACCACTTTTCTTCAGTAAATTAAGGTTAATCCTCTATTGTCTTCTAGTTTTGTTGTTCATGAGTCCAAAACCATTGTTATTCCTTTTACTTTGAATGTGACCATTTTTTTCATATCTAGAACTTGTAGGGTCTTTGTCTCCAGCATTCTGAACTTTATAAATTTGTGTTGTATTCTCAGTGAGCCCTTTCAATCTGGAAATTCTTTAGTTTGGGGAAATTCCCTGAGTTAATTCACTAATGATTTCCTTTTTTCTGTTTCTTCCATCTTTCTCTTGACCTCTTTTTTGGATGTTAGACCTCTGGGATCAGTCTTCAGTCTCCTGATACTCTTATTTTTTTGAGAAGGAGTCTCACTCTGTCACCCTGGCTGGGGTGCAGTGGCACAATCTCAGCTCACTACAACCTCCACCTCCTGGGTACAAGCAATTCTCCTGCCTCAGCCTCCCGAGTAGCTGGGACTACAGGTGTGTGCCACCACACCTGGCTAATTTTTGTATTTTTAGTAGAGATGGAGTTTCACCATGTTGGCCAGGCTGGTCTTGAACTCCTGACCTCATGACTTTGTGATCCGCCCACCTCAGCCTCCCAAAGTGCTGGAATTACAGGCGTGAGCTACCTCAGCTGGCTCTGATTTGCTGCAATGGAAATTAGATTCTTCTTGGCTTTCCCCACTGCCAGCTTAGCATTTAGCCTTCTCAGGTTTGTAAGATCAATTATCATTACATAAACACTCACATTCTCTTTGTCCTTGTGAGTTTATCTTTCTACTGTAATTTTAGCAGTGTAGGGAGGAAGTAAGAATGAATCTATGTTGAGAATTTACAAGAACCTCTTAATTTTGTACTTCAGAAGGGTGAACTTTATGGTACGTGAATTATATCTCAATAAAAAACATTTTAAAAATAAATAAGGCTGAAAGCTGTGGTTCATGCCTGTAGTCCCAGCTATTCAGGAGTCTGAAGTGGGAGGACTGCATGAGCCCAGGAGGTTGGGCTGCAGTGAGCTATGATCTTGCCACTATACTTCATCCTGGAAAATAGCCAAGACCATGTCTCAATCAGTCAATGAAAATGTATGTGATATGCCATCTTTATCCTAAAGTGTGACTCCAGAGTTTAGAGGTGAGGACAGTGAACCAGAGAAGCTTAAGTGAGAGACCCAGGATAGTAATGTTTTCTTTTCTTTTTTTTTTTTTTGAGGCGGAGTCTCCCTCTGTCACTGGGCTGGAGGGCAGTGGCATGATCTCCGCTCCTCCTCACGGGTTCAAGTGATTCTCCTGCCTCAGCCTCCTGAGTAGCTGGGACTACAGGAGTGCATCACTACGCCCAGCTAACTTTTGTATTTTTAGTAGAGACGGGGTTTCACCATGTTGGACAGGATGGTTTCGATCTCTTGACCTTGTGACCGCCCGCCTCGGCCTCCCAAAGTGCTGGGATTACAGGCGTGAGCTACCGCGCCCGGCCTCTTTTCTTTCTTTCTTTTCCTTTATTTTTCTTTCCTTTTGTTTGTTTGTTTCTTTTTTCTTTTCTTTTCTTTTTTTTGAGGCAGAGTGTCATTCTGTTGCCCAGGCTGAGTGCAGTGGTGCAATGTTGGCTCGCTGTAGCTTCAACTTCTTGGGCTCAAGCAATTCTTCTGTCTCAGCCTCCCAAGTAGCTGGGACTACAGGCATGCACCACTATGGTTGGCTAATTTTTGACTTTTTGGTAGAGATTTGTTTTACTATGTTGCTCAGGCTGGTCTTGAACTCCCGGACTCACGCAATCATCCTGCTTCAGATTCCCAAAATGCTGGGATTACAGGCCTGAGCCACCACACTCAGCTCTATAGAAATGTTTTTTTTCTTTCTTTTAGAGAGTCTCACTTTGTTGCTCAGGATGGAGTGCAGTGGTGCCATTTCTGCTCACTGCAAGCTCCACCTCCTGGGTTCAAACTATTCTTGTGCCTCAGCCTTCCAAGTAGCTAGGATTACAGGCATATGCTACCACCACGCCTGGCTAATTTTTGTATGTTAGTCACCATGTTGGCCAGCCTGTCTTAAGTTCCTGACCCCGTATGTTCCCCCTCCTTGGCCTCCCAAAGTGCTGGGATTACAGACGTGAGACATCTCACCTGGCCAGATGGTTTTAAATGATGGTTTAGAAAATCCACTCCAGAGTTTTCAGTTGTCTCTGGCCTTGCAGAGTTATGCTTTGGTGACAGTAGCATAGATTTTGGCTCTTCAGCCAAAGACCCTGGGAACTTGCCATTCTGGCCTACACCATTTCTGAAAGAGAACCATTGGCATTCTGGAAAACCAGCTATCTTTACAGGGGTAAAATGGTTTGCAAGACACTGAGTTGAACATCAAAAATTTAGAAATATTGTTAATCATTTAATTGTTAAATCTACATATATCTAATGCATTTTATACCCTAGGGTAATGTTAGAGAGAGATGAGAAGGTTAGAATGGCGATGGTGGAGACTCCTGGAGAAAAGGTACTCCCAGCGGCTCTCCCAGCACTCCTTTCCCTACCCAGTTCCCATAATGTAATTTGATAAATACACAGAATCCAGAGTGGCTGAAAAACACACAAGAAAGATTAAGTAGTCTATGGCTTTTCTTAATGTAGCCAAAATCAATAGTGTGAGATCGTTTCCTGTTAATGCTTAGGGATTTACATGTCCAACCTCCATTAGTGTGAAGTACTCTTTCCTGCCAATACCCATTTCTACACAGTTTTAAAAGTCATTTATTTCATATTCACAGTTAGTCTCTTACATGACTAAGAGAATACAATAAAATGGCCATTCCATTTCCTAGAGCAAAGAAATGTTCATTACCTGACATTAAATCAATTTTTCTCCAAAACTTGTTCTTGATTTCTCGGGCCTCCTAAGCTTCATCCCTTTGTTTACTACCATGATTCAAGTAGGATGAGTCGGTCTTTCTTCTTGATGATGATATCGTTTTCAAAATTGTGATATCATATGCCTTCACTTGCTCGAAAAATTAGAGAGCCAGAACTGCCCTTTGACATATGTAGGGTAGTAAGATTTAACAAATAGAAATATATGACACCTTGCTAAGAATTTCAGATAAATAATAAATTTTATTTTAGTACAAGTGTGTTGCAAATATTGTAGGGGATATACTTTTTTTTCTGTTTTTTTTTTTTTTTTTTTTTTTTTTTTTTTGAGATGGAGTCTCACTCTGTCACTCAGCCTGGTGTGCAGGGTGCAATCTTGGCTTACTGCAATCTCTACCTCCCAGATTCAAGTAGTTCTCCTGCCTGAGCCTCCTGAGTAGCTGGGATTATAGGCATGTGCCTCCACCTCCAACTAATTTTTTGTAGTTTTAGAGAAACAGGGTTTTATCATGTTGGCCAGTTGGTCTTGAACTCTTGACCTCAAGTGATCCATCTGCCTTGGCCTCCCAAAGTGCTGGGATTACAGGGGTGAGTTACTGCTCCTGGCCGGGGATATACTTAAACAAAAAATTACCTGTCATTTATCTGAAATTCAAATTGAACTGGGTGTCCTTTCATCCTATCTGGCAACCCTAGACCCAGGCTACCTGAAGCCCCTCCCCTGGGAGCCCTGGGCCCCACAGAGCCTTCCCACTTTAGTTCTCCTTGATGAGTAGTTCCTAGGATCACGTATCTACCCGCTCTTTAGAAACCGTGCATCTGGTACCCGTAACTACAAAATCTCCTGCCTAAACAGATAACATCTGTTATCAAGGCCTTAACCTTTCCTTCCAGGACAGTCCTTTTGAGTGCAACCCTAGAATGGAGGGATGGACAAGGCTTGGCTGATGGGAAAAGATGGATAGGGATGGGATATGTCCAAAGGCATCCACACACAAGGGAGGGGGCCAGCCTAGTGCAGGACAGAGTCAAAGTAAAAGGACAGAGCCAGAAGAGAAAGCCAGGGCCTCCATTTGTATCCTTGCCCCAGGCCCCACAAATGTGATGGGTAGGACTACAGAAAGCATCCCACTTGCTACACATTCTGTGTGATTTCTGCTGGCTATCAGTCAAGGAAAGTACATACAATGAGGGCAGAGTATAGAATTTTTCCACTTACACAACTTCTATCTATCCTTTTCAATACCTTCATTTGCTTCAATGTGTTTGTTTTGGGGGAATTTTACAATTTCTTATAGAAATTTCAGCAACAAATGAGTATTTTGAAAAAAGAAACTTAAAAAAAAATCCATGTTTCCATCAACAATAACACCACAAAGTAAACCTAGTGTTTCTTTCTTGTACTAAGCCTTTTAAATGTAGTTCAGCTCATTGCACCTAGGTGCTCTGTTTAAGTGCTAGCCATCCTCCAGAGATTCCTCAGAGTGCTAAAACATAAGATCTGTTCATTTCAGAAGTAACACAGTGTAAATTGTAAGCACAAAGTCTGTCAGAAGAAAAAAAAATGAAGAAGTAGGAAGACACAAAAGAAAAGCAGGCTTTTGTGGAAATACAATGTATTAGGATATTTATAGTATGAGCACTGCTCATTTAACCTCAAAGAGAAAATTAAGGCTTAGGATTGCATGTATCCACCTACGTGGGTGCATGCCAGAGTGAATTTTTTATATGGCACATTCTATCAGTTGGGATTGCATTTGGCTCCATCTAACAGGAAGCCAACTACAGTGGCCTTACAAAGTCAGGCATTTATATTTTTTTCCTGTAACAAGCATATCTCTGATGCCATGGATTCTCGGGGTTCTTTCTGCCATCCTTGGCTTGGGAATTTCTTCCTTGTGTCTGCACAATGGCTATTGCCCCTTTACATAGTAAAGGGAAGGGTGAAGGATCAAGTAATCCTGCCAAGTCTGTCTTCTTTTTAAATGCTTTCTTGGAGATTTCAACTAGTACAGTTTGCTCACATCTCACTGGAAATTAATGAGAGAGACCCACCCCCAGCTGGAAGGCAGTTTAAAGTGCCCAGCGTTTCAGTTGGGCACATTGCCACCCCAAACAATATTTAGGTTCTCTTAGGAAGGAAAACAGGAAAGCTGTTTATCAGGTAGGCTATTAGCCATCTCTGCTGCATGTGAACAAGTTTATAAACTCTTCAAAAGACAAGATTTTTTTTTTCCTTTCAGCATACATAACAATTTCATCACTATATAGTAAGTGAAACAGACACAAATGGAATAAATATTTGTAATGGGCACACATGTTCAAGTGCTATTTATCTACAAATTAGTACATTGAGAGATTGTATCTCCAGATGTTTATCTCTATACAATATAGATTCAGATCAGCTAGTCAAAAATTTTTTACCACATTACAGAATTTTCTGCTGATGCCAAAATTTACCTTAATGCTACATTTAAAAAAATCATATAATTGGACCTTTTTGGGCTCAAGTAATCCTCCTGCCTTAGCCTCCTGAGTAGCTGGGATTATAGGCAAATACCACCATGCCTGGTTTAAAATTACAACATTTATTAATTGCATGGTAGAACTAAAGGATGCACAAATGACCAAAATAATCTTTGCCCACCTGGAACTTTTTTTTTTTTTTTGAGACAGAGTCTTGCTCTGTCGCCCAGGCTGGAGTGCAGTGGCACAATCTCAACTCACTACAACCTCTGCCTCTCTGGTTCAAGCAATTCTCCTGCTTCAGCCTCTCAAGTAGATGGGATTACAGGTGTGTGTCACCCACCCTGCCCGGCTAATTTTTGTATTTTTAGTAGACACAAGGGCAGGCTGGTCTCTAACTCCTGACCTCAAGCAATCCACCCGCCTGAGGCTTTCCAGAGTGCTGGGATTACAGGCGTGAGCCACTGCACCAGGCCTTTTTTAATTTTAATTTTTTTAATAGGCCATTTTAAGAACTTTACCACCTGGAGCTTGTAACCTAATAGGACTGTGAAACATACACTGCTTAGCATCCTATCACCAGCGCTGGGGTGAGTGCCACAGGAGAGGAGCCAAGTGAAGTGAGAGTAGAAGGAGTCAAAGAGAAGAGATCACATCCGGTTGAGTGAAACAGTAAACATCACTAGAGTGAAGGAGAAGACATTGGAAGATGAGGACTGGAGAGAGCTACACTTTACATACAGCGAGACAGTATAGAGATATTAATAGCACGGAGTCACTTCAGGTAACTACAGTTTTAAAACATGTGAATAGCTGCTTCTTTGTTGTTAGCCGAGTGCTACACAATGCTTCGGGCTAAACGTCAACACGGAAAGAAGCCCACCTCATTTACAGACTCAGATGGTTTATGAAATTGAGACACCCACATGAAGATTACAACTCATACAGACAAAGTGACTACACGGAAGACGAGTAACTGTAAAACCCCGTGAAAACAGATTGTTAACGTTAATAACGAAAAGAACTGTATTGTTACAGGAACCTCAAACTGTCCTTTGATCAATAGATGTGACGCCTCAACACGCATTTTTCCAAGATTCCTGCTGATAATTCTGATCTTCGGTTACTTTAATTCATTTCATTTCATTCATTTCAGTGTTGTTCTCAGTCCTGCACTCAAAACAGGTTATTACATGAAAATCTTCCTAGGTTGTCACCTAAAAAAATCCCCATTCTATGGAAAGACAAGGCTATATAATTTTTCAAGAGACTTTTTGCAATTCTGACCTATGCTGGTTTGTGACCTAGTTAGAGAAGACATCATAGGGCATTATTTAGGTAATAGAAGAATGCAGAGAAAAAAGAGCCATTGGCATTTCTAAATAACGTTCCTGTGTTTTCTACTCTTAAGTGTAGAAGAGTAGGTGTTCGCAGATGCTGAGAAAGGGCATCTCCAAGGCCTCGGAGGAAACTTTTGATTTTATAAATAACTTGATGGTGGAAGGCAAACGCCATCCCGGCTCCCAAGCAGGCTCCACGCAGTCTCCATGGCCGAGTTCATTTCCTCGCCGTCCTCTTTTCTCCGCCCGGCCGACTTCCACCCTGTGCGGGAGTCGGGGCGCGCCCGGCCCTCCTCGCGCTGCGCCGCCCGCGCCGACGTGGCGGAGCGCACAGGTCGGCCGGGTCAGGTGGTTGGGTGACGCCCCGGGAAAGCGCTCCCAGCCGAGGGCGGGCGGCGCGCCGCGCCCGACGCCTCTGGGGGTGGGGACTTCGCGGGAGTCGCCGGCGGAGGCGAGGAGGAGCTGAGCGCGGCGCGGCGCGGCGGGCGATCCGAGCCGGGACGGGCTGCAGGCGGCGGGGGCGCAGAGGACGCGAGGCGGCGGGCGGGAGACATGGACCGCGGCGAGCAAGGTGAGGGCTCGGACCCCGGAGGCGCCGGGGTTCCCGGCGGGGCGCGGGCTCGGGCTGGGCTCGGCGCGCGGTTGAGCGCGGCCCGCCGCCGGAGCAGGTGCCTAGCCTCCTGGGCCGGCGCCGCAAGTTGCAACTCCCGGATCCGGAATCCTGGGGCCCTGGAAGGAGCGGCTGTGGGCAGAGGGGGCCGCGTGTAAGCGAGTGTGAGCGTGCATGTGCTGTGTGAGTGTGCGTGTGTGGGGGAGAGGGAGAGAAGGTTCTGGGAGGAGGCGAGGGGGCTATTGCAAGGCTTGCCGAGCCGGGGCTGGCGGCAGTGATGCGCTCTGGGTGGAAAGCCGCGTGAAGGGAGCACGGCGCCGCCGGCTCCTCCAAGTGACTGGAACCAGGAACCGAGGACCGTGGGTCGTTCTCGTCCCTCCAGGTGGGAAACCCCCCTCTCCCTCATAAATTAAGACTTTCTGTCCTCTTCTACGTTCATGTGGTTAGGATTTTTGGTGGCGTTTGATCCCATGGAGGGTTTGGGAGGCAGATATTTATACTAGGAACCCCAAATTGTGGAATGGTGTCTGTGGATTTATTTGAGGGAAGAGAGCTTTTCGTAGGAAGGGTGAAATCCCACAACACAAAACCTTCATTCTGATTTGCCATAGCGTTGGGTGCACTCATTTCTGAAAATAACTCAAGTGAGATTGACTCCGAATAGAGCAATAGTGGGGCATGGTTTTCAGATTTAAATATTGTTTCATCCTAGAGATCTCTGCTGATCATAAGCCAGTGACTGTACGCAGATGTGCTTGGCACACTTTTAAAAAGATGCATAAATGCTGAAAAAATAACAAGGTAGGTAAAACTTAAGTGAGGATAGGAATCACTCCTGTTTTGAGCCCTGACACAAGTTCTCGTGTATTGCTTATTTCCCTCCACTGTGTGCTGTGTCATGTGTGCATTTTTATGTAAAACCATATTCGAAATATACTATTCTGTACTTTGTTTTTTTTGAGACTCCCTCTGTTTTTTTTTTGTTTTTGTTTTTTTTTTGAGTCTAGCTCTATCTCGCTCTGTCGCCCAGAATGGAGTGCAAGGGTGCGATCTCAGCTCACTGCAACCTCCGCCTCCCGGGTGCAAGCAATTCTCCTGCCTCAGCCTCACGAGTAGCCTGGAATTAGAGGCGTGTGCCACCACTCTTCAATTTTTATATTTTTAATGGAGACGGGGTTTCACTCTTAAGTCCCGACCTCAGGGGATCTGCCCGCCTCGGCGTCCCAAAGTGCTAGGATTACTGGCATGAGCCACTGCGGTCTGGCCTGTACTTTACTTGTAAGATACAATCTTTGGAGTCTTTCAACTCTTCCTTCCTTCCCCTCAAATTACCTTCACACTTAACACTAGTGCTTATAAACATTACATACTATGTGCTTTATACTTATACATTACCTATGTAACGTATATATACACATACATGTTATCTAAATTTTAAGCTTCTTGAGGTTAGAAACATATTTCATCTTTGATTGTCCTTAGTTGGGTAACACGATGACTTGCACATAGTAGACATGCAAATGTTTGAGTCAGAAAGCTTGTCACGTCTTGTGTGTATTGTTAGACGGCTTAGGGGCCACCATGTAAGTCAGCATTATGTCTGTCTAGTTTTCAGTGGTAGCGACACAGGGTGAGGGAGATGCGATGACAAACACGTGTCCATGCATATTTGTATACTAATCTGTTGCTAAGCTGTTTTACATTGTTGTTTAACATGATGTTTTTACAATAACTGTTTGGTACTTGTCAAAGTAGATTAAATGACTGTGTTTTACTTATGTGAGTGGAGTAGCTAGTGTTAATAGAGTTTGTGTTCTAGCTTGGGTGGTAAGAGTCACAGTCATTAGTAGCACTACAGTATTCCAACTTGCTAATCCATTTTGTGTAGTTTTTTTCTTTTTTTTAAATTGCATTTTAGGTTTTGGGGTACATGTGAAGAACATGCAAGATTGTTGAATAGGTACATACATGGCAATGTGGTTTGCTGCCTTCCTCTCCATCACCTATATCTGGCATTTCTCCCCATGCTATCTCTCCCCAACTCCCCACCCCCCCGATGTCCCTCTGCTATTCCCAACAGACTCCAGTGTGTAGTGCTCCCCTCCCTGTGTCCATGTGTTCTCATTGTTCAACACCCACCTATGAGTGAGAACATGTGGTATTTCATTTTCTGTTCTTGTGTCAGTTTGCTGAGAATGATGGTCTCCAGGTTCATCCATGTCCCTACAAAGGACAAGAACTCATCGTTTTCAATGGCTGCATAATATTCCATGGTGTATATGTGCCACATTTTCCCTGTCCAGTCTGTCATCAATTGGCATTTGGGTTGGTTCCAGGTCTTTGCTATTGTAAACAGTGCTGCAATGAACATTCGTGTGCATATGTCCTTATAGTAGAACGATTTATAATCCTTTGGATACATACCCAGTAATGGGATTGCTGGGTCAAATGGAATTTCTATTTCTAGGTCCTTGAGGAATCGCCACACT